>JAYXIM010029895.1:0-17493 GCA_037575425.1 Anastrepha fraterculus
TAAGCATTCATGAATTGACTGTTTGGCTGATTTTACCTGTAGACGTGCTTATGGTAGATATTTTGCACATGCCACACACGCTGGTATGCCATTTTCTACCTAGGGGTGATCTCTATTAGAAAAAACCTTTTTATTATTTATTGTTTAATGCCTACTCTGCTCCTCGAACTCGGATCCTACCAAATGGTCACTATACCCGAATACAATCAGCTACTATTAAAAATTTACTATTTATAAATTTAAATCAAACAGAGTCTGGCCAGATCCACCATTCAAACGGTAGGTTAAACAAACTCTCGGAATTTTGACGATGTAGCCAACTAAATATTAAAGATGTTCACCAGTTGCCTCTAGAATTTGATGGCGGATTTAGAAAAGCTAAACTGAAGTGCGAGAAAATTAATTTAGAAACCTTAACACGCTCACGGAGCGTTAAAGCGGAAAACGGAATCGTGCACGAGAGGCGGAGGAGAGAGAAAGAAAAAAACACAAATGCTCTAAATGAAATGAATGCACGCGAAATAAGTAAAAATTAAATGTTTGTTGGTATATTTGTTGTATAATAGTCAACCCAGAAGCATCACAACACAACAGATCCAAAAATAATTGTCGAAATGTCTCCAGCGCGATGTAAAAACACAAAGCGAGAGGAGCAAAGAAAATAAGCAGCCAATTCCAGCGGAATAGAAGCAAAAAGAGGGCGAAAGAAAATGTAATGCTGGACGAAAATTGTAGGTGTGGATGAGCACATTGCTCTTAGGGTGCTGGCAATCATTGTAATTTGGCTGCGAAATTGTTTTTACTTATCACTTTATGTTTATGTATGCGTAGTGTATGTATCTATGTATGTGTGTAAGTAAGCATCAACATTTACATCATTTCGGTTTTATGCGGACAAAATCACGAAAACAGAATCAAGTAGGCTTTTATGTGGCAACGGAAGCGGCGTTGATCCAAAGGTGCCGTCAGAAGTGGCGGAAGAATATTTAGCCATTGAGTTGCGCCACGCTCGAACACCTCAGTTCGTTGTGCTTAATTTCGAATACGAATGAACTGAGCCTCCAAAGCGGAGGCATGCAAAGGAAGAGGCGGAAAAACTTTAGCTTTGTATGTCTCTACGCCTACCTAAAAAGCACAAATGTGAAAGGCAGCAAGAGAAGCATGCATTTTTGTTGGCCCAGTAGCGGAAATGAAGACGAAACTTGATCTTATCGTAGCTACTCGAAATAGCAAAATCCGAAAAGAGGCCAAAAAGAAAACAACAAAAATAGCGATAAGAAATGAAAACATAAAACAAATGCCGCTTCAAATTTTAATGGTTTGTAAGTGAAGTGGCGCCTTTGCCCACCCACAGGGGGACCACACAGACCACTCAAGTGCACGTACTGCTGAAAATCGTTTATTATAGCAGCATTTCAGGCGTGTAAGCTAACTTTCGTAAGTGTACAAATATGTGTACATTCATATATCACAACATTATCGTTAGAGTGGTTGTTTGTGCTGGCCCATCTTCAGGCACTTTTTTAGCATCCCCACAAAGGTATATGTGGATGTGTATGGATGTATGTAAGGGCGTAGTATAAAAGTCATGGAATTGTGTAGGTGCGTGTTTGTCTGCCAATGTGGCTTTGTTGTAGCGAAGTGGCATTGACGCTGATTTTCGTTTATGAGCTTGTTTCGCTTTAATTTTGTTAGCAATTGAAAGCACTTCCCGGATGACTTAACGTAAGATTAATTATGCTGACTTTGTTGATTTGCGCTTGAACGTGTTTTCCCTATACTTTTACGTACTGCGTCATTGTTTTTGTCAGAAATTGTGCATAATTCGTTAAAGAGCAGCTTAGTTATTGATTGTGAATGATTGGTTTTTTTTTTAGCTCTGTGGCTTATTAATGGAATATATATTGAAGTGGCTGACGAATAAAGTAGACGCAAAATTAACAAAGCGTGTAGCAAGGAAATTCGCATTTTTTTCTTTTCAGAAATAAAACTGTTGCTTCATGCATGGGAGTTTGACAAAACCACTTTGAAGGTATGGAGGTATGGCGTTTCCTTTTCAGAGAGTTTATTTAATATTTACATATTTATTACATTCATATGCCAATCAGCAAACTGGACCACTCTTCGAACTATTTTCCCGACTTCTCGTACTTTACGGTACTGAAACAATAAGAAAATTTATAATCCGCATACTTTAACATCGTGAAATGATAAAATGTTTTCTGAAAACAAATTTTTAAATAAATAGTGCACCATAGCGAAAAATGCTTAAATTTTTGGCTGTCCTTCTGTAGTAGATAAAAATTAAAATTAAAAAAATTATCATTCGCTATTGAAGAAAATGCGTAAAACCATAGAAATAAAAACGTTATAAAACTTCAACGCATGTTTTGGGCAACTTTAAACTGGCAAAATATTACACCAGTATTAAGTAAGCCACAAAACTGCGTATCAGAATTTTTCCGAAATATTTGGCTTAAAAGTTTAAAATTTTGGTGGAAATTTGTTGGATTTTTTCTCATACCCTACAAAGCTTGAAACTTCGAGTTATATGAGTTTTATTGTAATATGAAATATACTTAAAAAAAAAGCTAAACAAATTAAATAAAAATTAAATAAATTGTAAAAAAATTGAATAAATTGTGAAAAAATTGCATCATGTCGTAGCATCATGTCAAATGCCCGGTTGATGAAAAAACTTGTTGTGTGCTTCTTGATACTCTCGCCGTTTTTCCGTTTCATTTGCGATAGTTTGAATATATCACACTCGATTGCGCAAACTATATTCACCGCTTTTAGAGCACTCATGCCACAGTTCCACTATAAGTCCTTAGGAGAATTCATTGAGTCTGAGCCGCAGTTTTATTTTCGAGTGGAAGCAAAAAATCGAAAGTTCCTGCAAATGAATATAATTTTGAGCAAAAATTTATATCTTTGATAGATGGAAAATTTATGAAGGCACACAAATTCACTAAAGAGGTGGTTTTGTTGATATTCAAAGTTGCTCTAAAATATTTTCGCAGTTCCATATTCCGTTCTATGAATCATAGCACCAATTTATTGGTTTAATATCATTAACATAAAGAAGAGCTCTCTCAGGCTCGATAATTTTTGTATTCGGTCTTGTTTTCGATGAAATTAATTGCGCTTTTATACTTCAATGAATAATTTTTTATTTTTTGTGCAGAAATTTTTGTAATTATGAAGTTTTTCGAATTGACCTAATAGGACACTTGGACTCTATACGAATTTTTTTGTTCCAATTTTTTCATTTCGAATTACTTTATACAATAAAAATTAAAAGAAAATATTTTTTTTTGTAATATGTAATTTAATGTTAATTTAGAAAGAATATGTAATTTAAATTAGACATAAATAAATAACTAAATAATTAAATAAATATATAAATAAAAATCAAGTGTTCAAGTAATTGGTGCCCAGTTTGAAAACAGTGGTTTTTAGAAAAAGGTCTTTCAAATTATACGCGAACTTAGCCTTAGACAAATTATTTGGAAATTGTTTTTTAGACCTCTCTTTTTCAGCTGCGTGAGTATTATCAAAATCTATAATTACGGTTTGATAGCCGTGAATGACAAAATATATTCATATTTCTATTGAGTAAGGTTTGGCAAATCATCATGAATCATTGAACACCAAAGCAACGCTTCTAAATTGTGGAAACTTACTTTGAGCAAAATAAATAAATCTGTTCGCGAAATTCATAGAGCAATTCGTGCAATTTGCATGAGGGTTACACGCTGGCGGCATCATCGATTCTTGTTCCTTCTGAAATGAGGAAGGAGCTACCATTATGGCAAATGAGCGCTATTGAGCCATTCTGACTGAACTTTTCTTTCCAAAAATTAGTCCACTAAGCATCGACGGCATTTAGTTTCAATAAGACGCAGGCGTAATTTGTCATACAGCGCGCTTAACAGTCGATTCTTTCCAATATTCAAGCCACCATTCGTCATACGGCCAGATTTATTGGAAAGAGCAGTCAAAAATTCGTCCATGTAACTCCTGGCCACACCGAACATATGCCCGTTATTATATCAAGAAAATACCATTTAATTATCCACCTGATTATAATAAAAAAATTCATTGCAAAAGTATTTGTGTTTTGTATTATCATTTTAATTTCTCATGCTCATAAGAAACACCCGAGAGTAAGGATCTTCGCCTTAAAAGACTTTGAAGGAATTTTTTTTTTGATAGATCAGGCAGATTCCGGGGCAGATTTGGGAACTGAAGAGATGTATATCTTAAATAATTCCTAAATTTTCATTTAATCAATCAGTCAAATATTCAGCAGTTAAATATATATTCATCGTGATCATGCCTCAAATAATGCATGTAATTAGGGTATCATGCAAATATACAAGGTGAAGTCCAAAATAAACTAGACGGGCTTCATGAAAATGTTTTTGATGGCGCCATCTTCTTAATGAGTTCGCGCGTTGGAAGTTACATCCCTTAGCTGACTTCCAGTGAAAGTTTGGTGCCGCTAGGTTCAGTGGAAACGAGGTTATTGCATTTAAAGTGTCAGTATGTTTGTGTCATCAGTACAAAAATAAGTTTCGAACTAAAAACTAATATCAAATTTTGTTTTCAAATCGGTAGAATGTTTACCGAAACATTTGAATTGATGAAAAAAGTGTATAGCGGTGATTGTTTTACTCGAGCCAGAGTTCATGAGTGGTTGTTTCACGTTTCAGAGATGGTTGTGAGGACAAAGACAATGAACATACGCGCCGCCCAAAATCAATATTCCCGAAAACTCCATCGAAATTGTTTGTAAATTTATCAAAAATGAACCGAAATCATCGATGAAGTTCGTGGAATCGGAGTTGAATATCTCCAAAACATCGCTTTATCGTATTTTAACTGATAATTTGGGCTTACGAAAGGTCTGTGCATGTTTCATTACGCAGAAGTTAACTGAGGACCAAAAATTTCTTAGAATTCAACATTCGAAAGACCTCATTAAAGACGAGAACAACATTGTCACTGGAGGCTCCAACGTGAACTTCAAAGTAAGCGTGAAAGCGACGAATGAAAGGCCACAGACGAGCCACCATCCAAACTATCGCGTTTGGAGAAGTCAAAAATCAAATCGATGCTCATTTGGTTTTACGAAGGGAATTGTCTAAAAGGAGTTCGCGCCAACGGGCCAAACGTTAAGGCAATTTTCTATTTTGGCATTGTGAAGCGTTTGTAGCATCGCATTCGTCAAAGCTGGCGCTTATTGCATGATAATGCACCGTCTCTTCGATCCACTCTTTTGACTGATGTTTTGACTAGAAATCGCATTTTAACCATCAGTAACTCACCGTATTCACCTTATAGGGTTCCCTGTGACTTCTACAGGTACCTATTCGAAAGATTTCATTTGGTCATGAAAGGAAAACATTTTGTGTTCTAGAGGCCATCCAAAAGGCTTCTACCGCCATCCCGAGGGACATTCCCGTCAATTATCTGAAGCACTCTTTCGAAAAGCTTTTAGATCACGCAAAACAGTGTATCGAGGCCAGAGGCGACTATTTTAAATAAATAAACTCGAAGTTATCAGAAAGTTATCAAAGCTCCTGTCGTTTCTATTTTAGCTTAGTCTTGTTTATTTTGGACTTCATCTTGTATATGTAGATACACACACATACCTACATGAATGCATACATCTTTGTGAGCGTATTGAAAGATTCCACATTTTAATCAAATATAAAAGTATAGTAATTTAACCGCAGAATGATTCTATTCCGCACACATCTGTTGACTTGCTGCATGCATTAATACATACACACAAACTCAAGAGAGCCACATTTGAATGTAGCCATTTGAGAGGTGGTGTGCACATTTATGACAACTGAGCTTTTAGTAAAAACACAAAGTGAGGTATATTACACGACACTACACCGCTTACAAGTAGATATACATGTGCATACATGTATATGTACATATATCAAACACTCACGCACAAGCACACATGCTAGAATCTGCCAACGAGACGCATCAGCTATGACATTCAATGACCTACATAATTCTCTAATAATGAAATATGAAGGACGCTGCTACGTGCAAAATGTGCATGTGCCATCTTCTATACATACTTTTGTGTGTGCAAGTATTAGTGTCAGTATAAATATTACTTGCAAATATATGACATTTATCAGTATTGTTGAAATACATAAAAATGAATATGAAGTACTACAAAAGCACTACTTGCACGTATACGGAAATCTGCACTAGGATATTATCGTGAAGCAGTGCACGGTCACCGCGACTGTACGTGCAACTGCTGTTGTTGCAGCTGGTGTAACTCTCGCTAACTTCTTTTTGCACTCACTCCCGCTACAGAAATATTTTATGCCACATACTCGTACATGCAACACTGATGAACTGTATTTTGGTTTTGTATGACATACTAACATATTTATATGCCTTCATGTGTTGAACATCGAAGTATACAGTAAATATACCACATATACATATGTGTGTAAATATGACTGGAATTTTTTCCTGACTAGCAAATTGCGTGTGTGTGTGTGGGGATTTGTTTTAGCAAAATATTTTCGCGTTCGTCTTCGTCATTCTGTTAATGCTATAAGAATCCACTTTTGGTTGCACGCTTTGCACGCTAATACAAAATACGCTATTCTATTGGGAAGCTAAATTATCATTGCTGAGTGTTGATCAAACACAATTGAAATTTTAAAAAGTTTCCATTATATTACATAATATTATGATATAGATACTATACGTACCAGACATACCAACAGTATGGCGCTAGGGAAGACCCGGCGGTTCGACCACGCTTCTATACTACATACTATGAGTAGTTATAATCAACTACTCTTTCCTGAAACCCACCTTCAACAGGCTCTTCAAGACTAGCATCCCGTCAAGAAGAGAGTGGCAAACTCAACGACTATGGAGAAGAGGGGAAATACATTTCTACACGGATAGATCTAAGCTAGAAAATAAAGTAGGCTATGGAGTTTTTTCAAAAGAATGAGGAATAGAATTATCGATCCGACTTCCAGACTTCTGTAGCGTTTATTAGGCATCTTTGCCATAAAGGAGGTAACTGTGTACCTTATAAGCGATAACAAGAACTACGAAAAAATACCTTCTCGGACAGCCAGGTGGTCATCAAATCAATGGAGGCTGTTATACTAAGATCAAAGGTTGCTCAGGAATGTCTGGCAACTCTAAATGATACTAATATCCGTCTGCAGGGTCGGCCTTATGAGATATTGAAGGAAATTACCAGGCCGATGAGCTAGACAGAAAGGGTACTAATCTTCCCCTTCTTGAAACCAGAGGCAAAATTGAAGTCCCTAAGGCAGCAAGGATAAAAATAATATTATCCAGGAGGCCAATAGGTCATAGAGAGCAGAAAATACGTGTGTTACAATCAGGGTAATTTGGCCGCAAATAGATACGACAAGATCAGAAGAGTTGCTTAACCTCTGATGAGAGAACATCACGAAGGTCGTGGCTTGTGTCACCGGTCATTGGCCTGTAGGTAGGCACTCTTCTAGGCGAGGAATATTTCCGCATGAATACTGCAGAAGTTCTAGAGACGAGGAAGAGGACGAGCAGAACTCTGACTCTGTAATTGTCGAGCCTTAGCTAGGAGTAGAGCTCTTACGGAACTATCCGTTGTTGTATCGTACGCCTGATAAGAGAGTCTAAATAGTTCCATGAATACTGAAACAGTAAGGTTCCCGTGTTCCACAGTGGACCTACATTATCTAGTTTGGATACTCTAAGCAGACTGCCACTAAAACCTAATCTATACATACCATATATACGAGCACCGCAATCAAAGCTGTGGCGTATGAGTAATTTTATTCTGAGGTGCCCAGTTTTGTTGAATTGTTTTATCTGTTTGATTTATTATTTATTTTTTATTGCTTAAAGACTAAAAACATTCAGAACCGACATTTAAGATATTAGTTCAAAACTAAAATACAAATGTTAGAATATTAAAAATTAAAAATCGTACAATTAGATTATCAACATAAGAAACCAAAAATTTAAATTTTAACGAAATTAATAATTATAAAAAGTTTAGTGTTTAGAATTTGTTGATTTATTGAAGATAAGATTCTTGATGACCTCTTTGGAATAAACTTTATAGTTTTCCTTTATAGTTTCTATAGAAAAATATTGCTGATGGACCTTCTGGATAACCGGTAAAAATCAGTAGTATAAAGTAGTGGTAATAAATCGCTAGTAATAAAATCGGGAATATTAATGTAAATTGATGAAAATGGATAATAATTTAAAAAATTGCTTTCCTTCGAAAAATAGACTAAAAAATTTATTCTTAAAAATTGGTTTGCTAGTTGTATTTTATCATCTGTGCTGGAATCAAAATGGCCTCCGTTGAATGTAAGCATCTAATTTCCATTGAAGATGCGCAATTGAATATTTTTCTACTATTTTATCATTGACTTATATCAAAAGTCATTTCTAATAATATTCCTTTTTGCTATTTCCAAAGCTCTTCCGTTATTATATTTGTAGAAATCAGAATTAAAATTGAAAAGGGGAAATAGAAAAATGTATAATTTTATCGGTAAATAGAGCACGGCATAACCAAATATGTGCGTTTGTATAGGTAGAAACCATAGTTCTAGCGAATATACAGGGTCAACTTCATTTGCCGTAACAAACGAAATAGGTACCACTATAACCGTTGGGGTTTTACCAAGTTACTGCTCAATTTTCACAGCCAAAGCTGCTGCGTTACTTGAAGCGGTACACTTCGCTTCCCAAATAACACATCAATATATAGTATGCAGTGACAGCAAATCAACAATCGAGGCTATTCTGAACCCAGCTAATAACTCTCCATTAATAACAAAAATGCGCAACATGCTCACACCAAAAAAAAGGTTCAATCAAACTTATGTGGGTCCCGGGTCACAGTGGCATTAAAGGTAACGAACAGGCCGATAGTAGAGCTAAGGAATAGAGAAGTAAAGCCAAAGAGCCATTGTACATGTTCGAATACACTCTTCCAGAAGATATAAAAAACTGGTAAGGCGTACCAATTATGAAAGTTCCCTAAACAAATGGAACCAGTACCAGCATCCCTACAAATTCTTTAATCTTTCGAGATCGAAAAACCAGTACCCGTCAAATTCAGAATGTCTGAGAATGGGCCATACAATTTCAACCCACTCGTATTTCCTAAATGGTTTGCCGAAACCCCTGTGCCCGTTTTGTGGATTCAGCGAATTCACCGTATCGCACTTCATGGATATATGTTCAGGAATCCCAAAATATTAGATAATCGGTATTTAGAAATATCAAACCATCTAAACTTCTGAAGCAGACAACGGACTATAATATTAGTATCATAAGCCAATTCGTTTCTTGCTGTAAATTAAAAATTTAATTTCATAGGCTTCTAAGTTATCTGATATATAGTAGTGATTACATCCACATTCCCTCGATTGTACTATCTTCATCTTTCTCCAGTATATGTATAATATATTATAATCTTGCAGCTAGCGTCTAATAAACCTAGTATAATATAATTTTTTCCTTTTTTCGACTTGATATATAGTATTAACCATTTAAAACAATAGCCGAAGGCCTTAGCAGCCAGTGCTTGTTCCTTTTTTTCTTACCTTTAAGTGGAATAATTATTTATAATTATTACTCTTTTCAATAAATAAATAAATAAATAAAAACACAATGTTAGGAAATTCGCCACGTTCGTGCAAGCGCAAGAACTCCTTTGCTCTTTCGCACCGAATTTTTCTGCTGGGGTGAAAGATCGTATGCGTTTTGAAACTTGACCTTAACCATTTTTCAATATGCGTCAAATGCTGTCTTGCGATATTTTCAGTTCTTTGGCCATTTTTCTTCCACGTCGTCGTGGAATTCGTTCAAGTCGAACCTTCACTTTCCGAACTATTTCTGGCGCTGTTACGGTTTTTTTTTTGGTCCACCTCCATAGCGTTTTGCAATGCTACCAGTATCATTGTTACGTTTTATAGTGCGATACACAAACATTTTATTCACTTTGAGGTGACTGAGCTCACGAAAAATGGCTGGTTGTGATTATCCAGCCAAATATAACGCAATCACACTATTACGTTTGAATTCCATTACAGAAAAAAAAAAATTCAACAAAACTGAGACGCAAATGCTTATGATGGCTTATAAACAATATATTGAACTGCTATTAGAACAGTTTTGACGTTGATGTCATGAGCTGTTTTACAGATACAAGCAGTGTGAAGTTGGTAACACTTCATATCGTTCACCCTGTATTTATAATACATACCTAAATAGCACACTTGCTTGTTGTTACATATTAAGCATAAGTTTGGTTGGTCTATTAGTATTGCTGCAAGGCAGAAGTGGACTACAAAATGTGCATACATACATACATATGGCTCAAATATTATAGACACATATGCGTCTTAAAATAAGTACGCCCACGGTCATAAAGAAACTGCAAGTTTTTTAATTAAAAATAACAGATACTCAATTGTACGTGGCTTTTATTTCATATATTAATACAACAAATATAAATATTGTAATATTTCGAAGATCTTTAAACATGGAATATGCAATATGGAATACCATAGTTCTTTGAATTTTGCCATAAATCCTTCCTGTTTTTGACTGTGGCCCTCCCGATTCGTTTGTTTAAATCTCACCAAAGGTTTTTAATGAAGTATAGATTGGGTAGCTGGCTTGGCGAATGCGTAAATTCAACATTGTTCCGTAACGTTGAGGAGTGTTTTGGGTCATTATCTTGCATGAAAGGCCACCGAAGTGACATTTTCTCCTCAGCAACTTCTTGAAGTAATTGTAAATAAACTTGTCCATTTTATTAGTTATGAGTTGATTAGATCGTACACCACAACAAGAGAAACATCCCCAAATTATTATACTGGTGCTACCGGGCTTTATTTATTCATTTTCTGTTTTTTTTTTGTGATCCCCGGTGAGAACACTTAATGTATTTCTGTTTCATCGCTCCAATATATGTTATACCATTTGTTCATACGCTCTCGTCCACACTATGTCTTTTGCTCTTAAGCAAAACTATTTCAACAGAGGAACTTTACGAGCTGTTCTGCCTTGTAGGTTCATATTGTACAATTGTCGCCGTATAGTTTTCGCTAATACTACGTAGTTGATTTCAGCTGCCAATGCCTTTGATAACTTAAAAGGGTAGCTTTTGACAAGAGTCCCAACTAAACTATTAGCAGTGCAAGTCCTTTTTTTTTGTCCACCACTTCGTTTTGTGGATTTTTTCGGCTAAGGGTATTTACAAAAAAGAGTTTGGACCATCCCAGCGACTCAGCGATAAATTTGTACAATTTTTTTTTTTTTTTTTGAAGATTGCCGACAAGCCTCGCTCCTCAATTGCTCAGTGCTGCGCACGAACAATCTTTGAAAGAAATTCATATTAATTATTAATTCTTAATTATTAAATGAACTATCTAACGTGCTACTATACTATTTTTCAATTAATTAGTTAAAATGTAAAATTTATCAGCAGAGTACCTATTTTAGTGACCCCCAAAAATTACACTTTTTTTAAAAGTAACCGAATCTGTGTAACCAATAGAGCAAATTACTATTACGAATCTTTTAAATTCACAACGAAGTAGTGACGCCATTTGTAAAAAAGCGAAATTTCTTTAAAGCTTTCAATATTTCCGAGCGGCTCAAGGAAATGAATAACTAAAGGCAGCGTAACTATTTTAATGTTCATATGTGTATGTGTGCATTACAAGTGCTTGTACAAATATTTGCGTTCACACATGTCAATTGTCGATGGCCAGTACAACAGAGCCAGTCAATGCGTTGGAATATAGTAGGTATGCATTCGCTCTACTATAGTTTCATTTGCAAAAGTAATCTTGTAATGCTTTTCATGCATTTACTTATACATACTCAATATATTTTTCTACCCAGTAGAAAAAAGAAGGAGTGAAAAGCAATTACAGAAGCTCTTCTTTGGAATCGGGAGGGCCTTACTATCTCCATGATTTCCTTAATTATTTTTTATATGAAATGAGCCAAAACGCAAGACATTGCATTTTCGCTTGCGACGGAACATCTTATAGAAGGTGTTATTGCAAGTCATTATGCCACCGCTTGTACGAGAATGCTTTTGAGAAGGAGCTGTCTTCATATATTGTGTATAGGTACAAACGTTAGCTCGACAGTTTATTTTGTAACACCTTGCCTACTCACTTCTCGAGAAGGAGCACTGGAAGCGCTCTGTGAGCAGTGCTGTTGACATAAGCATTTCACTTGCTTAGAAGCTGTTCTGTAATAGCTTATGAAGGCAAGATATTGCATCATTTCCTTCTGGGTAGTTTTACAAGAACTGAAGTGTGTGAAATAATATTTTTTTACCTATCATTTTTCTCAGTAGGTACATAATGAAAAACGAAACGTAATAAAATGGAAATGCCAAATGAACAAAGCATAAACGTGTGTGTGTATGTATGCATATTCAGAAATCAATAAAGAAAATACAATGTGACACACCGCACGCTTGTTTACAGTGAAATTTCATAGTCATAATCATAAAGGATCAATATCAGTAATTTTTGGGGTTAACGCATATTGAAAACTACATTGTCGAATCTACTTCAGTCCACCCGTATAGATTTCAAATAGAACTTGTTTTATGTGAGACGTTGAATTTCTAAATTACGGATATACTGAGCAATTTTCTTGAATTAAAAAGCGTTGTCTTTTTCATGCAAATGCTTGCAAATAAATTGGCCGCAACTACTTTCCAAAAATTATTCAAAAATGGGATTCAAACTCCTTCTTTAATATGTTAAGAAATGTACGGTTTGTCTAACAGAAGCGTAACCGCCATCATGGTGAACACATTTTTAGAGGTGTGCTCTTTAACAGACCGTTAATCGGCTCTGAGTGAATTTGACAGAACCAGCTGATAGGCTAACGTCACTTGGGATGTGTTCACAAAAAAACTGATATTGTGTTGGTGATATACGAAAAACATCAACCAATGACAATTCGTTGCCGGCTGAACAACGACTGATTGGACGAGAGTGTGACTAATTGTTTGTGCAGAGTTCGACTGCCGAATCTCCCAAATGACGGGGCAGCCGAAGTTCCCCTAACAATTTTCTTTTCCACCATAGTAAAAGAGCAAACCTTGGAATTCTATCATGCTTGACCACTATGAGTTGAAAACTATTTGACCAATTCGATTCTAATAAACGGCATTGTACAAGTATAGTCTTATAGTATTTATAATACGCAATATATTCAATAAAATGTATGTTATAGTCATCGCCATTAGCTATAATGGCTTCACATTCTTAAGTCATACTTTGTGTTAAGTTCTGCGCAAGTTATGGAAGTAATTGGCTACAAATCAGCCGAATTCGCCTTGATAACTTCTTGAGCGTCCATATTTGTTTTCCTTTGAGTTTTTGAGTTTTTGCCTATTTTTTAAATTAATTTTTGTTCCCCACAAACGTTTTCAATAGGGTTGGCATCAGGCGACGTATTAATCTTGTTTTACTAATTATAAGAAATATCTTCGCAGCTGATGGTAATGATGCGTTTTGGTATATTTTATTCATCAACATTGCATACAAATTGGCGGTGGATGCAAATAAGAGAAGCAGCCACAAACATAAACCTTTACTGGATGTTTAACAGTTCGTTGAAGTTGTTGATTATCAGCAAAACACCAGGATCGACGTATACAGAAGAAGATTTACCCGTGAATATTACGTTTGTTCAATTCAGTTATGAAATTGCCGTATCCCATGAAATTGTGTGAAACTCAACGTGTTCCTGAGTTAACACCACTTTTTCTCAAAACTGCTTCAGCTTCACCCGACGATAAGTTCGACTTTGTCACAAACAAATGAATGATCTTCTGATCTTACTTTTGAGAGGTATTTTTGTTTTTTTTTTCAACCTCGTTCGATGAAGTCGTCAACGTTTTTACTTTGGTATTCCTTTGCACCCATTCACTTATAAACCTCTTCGGCTTGACTACATGACTACATAGAAACACTTTTTCAAAACGTAATTCAAACTCATTCGGTAAAAACCAATAAATTTCTCGCAAAACCAACAAATTGTTCAACGGAGGACGTGAAAAGGATACACCTATTTACCAGCATTTAAATTTTTTTATAACGCAACGTTAAGTTTGAACTTTGCCTGTAACGCTTCCATTAGACAATTAGAATAGCCATTATAGATATAATGAGCATGATTAGCGAACGAGTTTACATATTTTAATGGTAAAGAAGATAATTCTCGAAATTTTTTCTGATATAATGAAAAAAATATTTTCATTTTGATTTTGAATAAAATTCAATTTTTTTAGGAAATTATTGTCATTTCTCTTTACTATGATAATATTGGTATGGCTCCATTACGTATGGTACAAAATATTGGCCAAATGGCCGCCGACGCATCGGCGGCACACCTCAATCCGATGGTCCAAATTTTCGATGACTCTGAGGCATAATTGAGGTTCTATGACGTTAATGAGCCGAATTATCTCATCCTTTAGCTCTTGAATTGTTGCTGGCTTATCGACGTACACCTTTTCTTTCAAATAACCCCAAAAAAAGAAGTCCAACGGTGTCAAATCATATGATCTTGCCGGCCAATTGACATCGCCGCGACGTGAGATTATTCGGCCATCACATTTTTCGCGCAAAAAGGCCATTGTTTCGTTAGCTGTGTGACAAGTGGCACTATCCTGTTAAAACAACATATCGTGCACATCCATATCTTCCCATTTGGGCCATAAAAAGTTCGTTATCATCTCACGATAGCGAACACTATTCACAGGAACTGCCTGGCCGGCCTCATTTTGGAAAAAATACGGCCCAATGATGCCACCGGCCCATAAACCGCACCAAACAGTCACTCTTTGCGGTGGTTTTTCGCATTGGTTTTTCGGCAATCACTGGATTATCATTCGCCCAAATGTGGCAATTTTGCTTATTGACGAATCCACTGAGATGAAAATGTGCCTCATCACTGACAATGATTTTCTTTGAAAATTCGTCATTCTCTGTTGCCATTTCCTGCCACCATTCGGACCATTGACGTCGGTTGAAAGGGTCAAGAGGCTTTAGTTCTTGAGTCAATTGCACCTTGTAAGCGTGTAAATGCAAGTCTTTACGCATAATGCTCATCAACGACGAGCGTGAGAGGTGCAATTGTTGGGCACGACGACAAGTTGAGGTGGTCGGCTCTTCAACCACACTATCGCGAACAGCAGCAATATTTTCTGCAGTACGAGCATGCACTGGTGTTTTCACATCTCCTACAGACCCGGTTTGCTCAAACTTTTGTACAATTTTTCCGATTGTACGCACACTTGGATGATTAAATTGAACGAAAAAATCACGAAGTGCGCGATATGCATTTTGATTTGAACGCCCGTTTTCATAATAAGCCTGAATAACTTTAACGCGTTGCTCGATTGTGTATTTTTCCATGATTCAAATTGAATTAGTCTGAAATTGAAAAATGTTAAATGAAGTGCAGAAAAAAACTTGACGTTGAGGTCTGGTTCACATTTAACATCGGCCCTTTAAATTTAACCACCCTTTACATTTTGTTCGATTTTTACGATCCCGGGCTTTCCGGGATCTCGTTGTTGCCAGTTCCAAGATCTAGATATTAATTATTTTGCTATTAACTAAACTCGAAAAAAAATTCTCAGTATTGTTTTACATTCATTTATTTTTCACAAAAAATCTTACAATACTATTTACAATATTTTCTATTTATTTTAAATAAACATACGGCAATGACTTTAGAAGTCGTCTGCGGAAAATGTTAGGTAGATATTGTTTACCGAAACCAGGCAGGTTTTCCATGGAAAGTACAGCGGCATTATTTTAATATTAAGCATTCTCCAAGAAAATGTTGCATGGTTTCCTTCTTAATTAAGTTACATAAAGAGCAGTTTTTCTTGTAAAGGCCATTTAAAAATACTTGAAATTTAAAATTTTTCTTTGTTCTTCATAAATTGCTCTATTTCACAGTTTTTGGCTGTTAGTAGCGGTAATACAATTTAAAAATATTGTATTTGTTTGGGGAAAACTAAATTCATTATTTTTGCACAAATGGTGTAAAACTGTTTTGTGGTCGATCTTTAGCTCCAGAGCGATGCTGCGACTACTAACAGGCCAGTCAACTTCGATTATTTCTGTAATTTTACCGACGTTATCGACATTTTCTTCAACATCTAGAATGTCTGAACAAAATCCACAAAACCAAAATTGCACGTAATTAGCTATTTCAGTAACGGCACCATAAAAACCGTTTGCAATTTCAGTAGACTGCCTTCATTTTCACCTTCATCAAAGAAAAGCTGTAAAATGTACCGAATTTTCTCTTTGTTCACTTCGCTTGTTAACACCCTGTGTGAAATGTAGTCGTAAAAAAAATTGTAGTTGTTGTGTGTGAAAATACGACAATACAATACTAAAATGGTGAAAGTTTTGCGAACAGCCGATTTAAATTGGACACACATTGTAAAAAAGTTTAATTTATTTCTTTGAAGCCATTTGAGGGTGAAGATGCATGATAATACGCCAGGAATAAATTCTAAACTAAGAGATGAGAGTCGATGCACTATTGGTGAAATTATGCCGACAATCTGCCTGTTACTTACATAGATCAGCCCACCCTAATTAATTAAGAAGGCAAAACAACTGCTTTTATCTTATTAAACGTGGCACGATTTTTCACTAACCTTTTAGAAAATTTATGGGGTTCATTAACTTTGAATAAGTTAGAGAAAATGCTTGACCCTTTATTCTTGTAAATTTGTATGGCCATTCTAATGTAAATTTTTAGTTCATTCATTAAAGCATCGGAGGATTTGGTTGACTTGCCAAGAGGCAAAATAATTACGCAATGCTAACAGAGAGGAAAATTGCACTGAAAAGTTGCCAAAATAGGCAAAAACAACATTCCTGGATTACGCGAAAATCTGCATAGGTTACTTACTCATCTCTCGTTAATCTGATCTTTTGTGTTTTGGGTTTCGGACCTGTTTATTTGTCACCAATCACTTGAGAAGTAAAGAAGAAAATTCAGGGAAATTAATTAAACAAAAAAGTGAAAAGATAGCATGGCAAGGATGTTGCTGCTAAAATCAAGCCAAATGCTGCTAAAACTTCTTGAGTTTAAAGAAACTTTGAACTAAAATTGCATTGAAAAGTAATGCAATGCTAATTTTAGGCTGCAGACAAAGGGGGTGCAATTACGCAGATTATACTTATATACATATAAATGTATATTAGGGTGCATCACTCACGAAACAAAAAAAAAATAATAATCGTTACTGCTTTTCTATTGAAATTATAAAAAATAGTACAATATATTTAAATTACCACTAAAATATTTCGAAAAGTTGTTAGGATTTAGGTGAGCTTGTGCAAGGTGAAAATATCTCAAAACATGTTTTTTTGCAAA
>JAYXIM010029899.1:0-16407 GCA_037575425.1 Anastrepha fraterculus
TATCCAACCTAGCTGCATACAGTACAGTCTACTCTGCTGAATTAATTGCTATCATGTCGGCTGTTAATATAATTAGAAATAAAAAAGGTAAATTTGCAATTTGCTCCGATTCACTTTCATCTCTCGATGCCATATCCAATATCGAAAACAATGATTACTATCCCAGTTCTATCCGTAGTATTTTACAAACAAAATACCCAAATATTTTACTGATATGGTCCCCGGGCCATGCCCTTATAAAGGGTAACGAATTTGCTGATAGCACAGCTAAATACGCCACCATAGCTCCTGTATTAACAACTACTAATCTAAATGTTAATGATATAGCTGAATTTCTTAAGAAAAAATTCATAAAACAATATAAGTCTGAGACTTGGCAAAAATGCTCAACTTGGTACAAAGCGCAAAATGTTAAAAAGCTTGATTTAAGCAACCTCCTAAAACACGCTAACCTTTCACTTTCTAGAATGGACCTTGTTAAACTCACGCGAGTACGTTTGGGCCATTCAAAATTAACCCATAAACACCTTATCGACAGCAACACCCCCAGAATATGTCAGTTTTGTAACTCCACCCCGATCTCCATTAATCACGTTATGTCCGAATGTTATCCCTTCAACTCACTAAGAAAAAATATATTCCATAACACCGATCCCATTCAATGCATTTCCAACCCCACAATCGATAATATTAAAAAAATTATAGCCTTCTTAAAAATATCAAAATTATATTACGAAATTTAAACAAGCATGTCGAAAAATTATATTGTATCTCCTAATTTATAATGAAATTCTAAACGACGCATAAGCACTAGTATTAAGCATTAATTAAGCACTAATTCTATATCATAAGAAGAAGCTGAAGGCCTTAGCAGCCATAGCTCTCCTAACTAGGCTTATAATTTTAATTATAAGTTTCAGTTTGTAATAATAATAATAATAATAAATCTGTGGTTACACCTGCAATGGCGTAAGCCTCAGAGTGCTGGCCGCTGTCTGCTAAACAGGAACAAAGGATTCGTGTGGCGGAGATGAGAATGCTACGATGGGCATCGGGCGTCACATAACTGAATAAGATAAGCAACAAACACATAAGAGGTAGCAATCAATGGCGTCCAATAACAGAGAAATTGAAAAAAAATCGCTTGCGCTGGGACATTATGAGAAGACCGGAACAGCATGCAACAAAGAAATTGGTAACACAGCCGCAACCATCAATAGGACGTAGCCGACCTTTTACCATAAGTCCTGGTAGGTAGGTAGGTAAGATGGCAAGAGTACCCCAGGTACACTGCAAGTAGCACTTACGTGCCGTTTTGATACCATAATGTAGACCACTACCTGTGAAAGGATTTAGGGAGGAGAGAAAACCGTCTACAGCCATTCAGTGCTGTTGATGTAGCGGAGGAGAGAAAAGGGACCTAGGCTGGAGAATTTCTTCAAGTCATTCCCAAAGGGCACGCTAAGGAATCTCAAGCGCCTAGCCGCCAGAGCCGGACATGTGCAGAGAAAATGTTCAACAGTCTCTTTCTCTGCAGGATTCCCACAGCTTCTGCAATAGGGGTTGTATGGAATTTCAAGCTTCTCCGCATGAGTGCCGATCACCCAGTGACCAGTGAACACCGCAATGAGTTTGGAAATTGAATGGCGGGCGATTCCCTAGGGTGATGGGTGAGCGTTCTGTTTCTATCGTATTGAGGCCATAGTGCTTTTGAAATAGCACTCGATGAGACAAACCTCCATCTGTCTTGCGCTTTTTTTAGAAAGAAATTGTGTAGTTTCCCTTTAACAACGGCCAAGGGGATACCGATGTCTGAGAAGGGGACAGCTGGAACCGCTTCTGCCGCCCCCTTCCTGGCAAGCTCATAGGCAATTTCATT
The DNA here is from genome assembly GCA_037575425.1 of Anastrepha fraterculus. Classification (NCBI taxonomy): domain Eukaryota; kingdom Metazoa; phylum Arthropoda; class Insecta; order Diptera; family Tephritidae; genus Anastrepha; species Anastrepha fraterculus. The sequence continues at coordinate 1,880 of JAYXIM010029899.1, forward strand.
TCCCTCTATGTTCCTGTGCCCAGGAACCCAGATGAGGGAAATGTTTCCTGCACGTTCAAGACGTTTGAGTTCCTCCTTACAGGAGTTCACGAGAAGAGAGCTGCAATACGGCGACGACAGTGCGTTGATTGCAGCTTGGCTATCGGAAAAAATATTAATGTCTCCCTCCCAACAGCGATCCCGAAGCATTTTGCATGCCTGTAGGATTGCGAAGACCTCTGCTTGAAGAACGCTGCTTGTTTCCAGCAGTTTAAAGGATACCGAAATCATTTTATAACCCTACAGCCTCGATAGATTTCACCGGAGTCGAAGAGAGGTGCTGGCCCTTTTTTGTCTATGAGGTGTCTGACGACCATACTCGATAGCCGTCCCTCAATAGCATCCCAAAGGGGTAACACCGCCCTTCCACTATTGGTTTTTGCGTCCACGAGGGCAACTTGGAGATGATCCCTGGCCACCTCTCTGTAAGCCGCCCTCCCAGCCGCGACTGCCGGACTGGTTGAAGGGCCCCCTGGGCTGAGGGGTATTTGCTCTTATTGGCCTCGGGTCTACTCACATCTTAAGAGCGGTTACGTTTAGCCGAGCTCCGTGCCGATGTAGGCTGTTGTTGTGGCTGGTTTAGTTTTGCTGCGGTCGCGGCCTCGTACTCCCTGATGGCGGCCTCGTACTTCACACGGTCCTCAACGCCCTGCTCGTGCGCTTTACCGGCTTGTTCATTCTTGGCAATCTTTGCTAGAATGAATTTCACCCACAGGTAGCGGGCTTTGAGCAGAGCGCCGGACGACCTCTTATTTTTCTTCTTGTGACCTTCGCAGTGGTCACCGGGGGATCATTGCCAGGGGTCACTGTGGCGGTCTTACCTGAGGCCCCCAAGGAAACCTTTCCAAAGGCCGCCTTGATTACTTCACCAGAGGTCGTCTTGGTAGCCGACTGAAGTAGGCTTGGTCTGAGAAGCGGGGTGCTGTGTTTTGCACCCCTCGTACATGGCCCGACAATAGTTTCCTGGCTGGAGGACAGTAGATCGTCCTCGGAGAGTGTGCTGGGCACGCTTACTCCTTAACTCCTTCTTTTTTTATATTTGTTTTGGATTCCATTCCTTCTTGGTCTCACGAGTAGGCACGGAAGGGGTGGTCCGGCAGAGTCGGCATGCCGTGGTAAGGCACTTAATACAACCGACCTTGCCTGGGCATCGGAAGGGACCGTTAAAGACTGGTTATTTAGACACTACCACGCATGCAGCTCTCGGCACGGGTACCTCGACACCTTAGCTTAAAGTGCTGGCAAGGTTATACCGCCTTGTCACCGGTCGACAGAGCCTCGTTAGCGAAAACAGGGAGTACCAAGTCTAGGGCATCAAGTCCTGGACAGTGGGTAGAGGTTGCCATTTGGAGAGGAGTGGCTATATTGTTCGCAACACTTTCCCATCTAACCCCCTCCTGGTTAAACACTATTAAAAACGATATGCAGCGAAGCGAAGTCATCGAAGGGACAACCCAGGATTGCGTAACCTGGGACGACATACGATGGCCGACTCCAACTAAGGGACCATGGCGAGGATGAAGAAGAAGAAGCGATATTTTGGAAGCATCTCAATATATAGAAAGTATTTCGAAGAATATTGTCTTTACCTTCCATTTCTGAGTCAACTGGTTCATCAACTGGCTTAGAACAGAATTTTTAAAAAACTTTAACGTTTAAACTTTATAATACATATAATATTTATGATACTCCTTAGTTTTACATTTTCTCCTCGTGCGCCTATTTTAGTTGTTTAGCCAAACTTTTTGTACAATTTGTCACCGGTTCTACAAGTAATGCCAACTGATGCTTTAATGAGAAGCTTTTCATAGCATAAATACACTACTAGGCTTGTCATTATCGAAAAATATCGTTTTCTATCATTCCTCTAGTGGGCATCGAATCCGTCACGTGGCAGTCACGGACAAAGCCAATTGGTTACGGCACCTACCATAAGAAATAAATTGTATGTGCGACATAAACAGGATCACCAATTTTAATCTGTAGTCATTTAGAGACTGAGCTTCGCCATTGCGGAAGGCAGGAAAAGTCTGAACGTTTCTATTCAATGGTCAGATTGGTGGGAGTCATAGAGCGTTTTGTGCCATTGCTAGTTTAATGGCAATAATTAACTTTTTTTTTGAGAATATTAGCATTTAGGTAGCGCAAGGGTTAAAATTAAAATTTTTTTGGGGGGTGGAATTTTTAAGCCATGCTTGGCCTGGCATTTCTACTAGCACTTGATTTTCATAACAACCCTTTCCATTTTCTTTCGTTCACCCACGGTGAAGCGACATTTGCATTTTCAACGTACTTAAATCCCTACAATAAGTCCGTTTTCCACCAGCAATTTCAATCGCAAAAATAAGGCTTTGTGTTATTAATGTCGTTAAAAGCGCAAGCTCAAGGTGGGTGGTGAAAACGAAAAGAAGAGAAAAAAAAATAAATTGTGCGTCATAAAGTGCTTACTAACTATGGTGGGCGGTCAGAAGAATTAACCGAAATCAAGAAGAAGCGAAAACCAGTAACAAAAATAAATGAACAAAGTCAACGCGGAGATGGCCTTGAAAGCTGAAAATGCGCACATTGAAGATGGCTATAAATAAACATAAAAATATGAAGAGGAAATAATAAATTCAGGCATCTGCGCTTAACTCGTAAGACGGCGATAAAAAATTACATATCTTCTTTACTTCATTTTAAAAATGGGAGGCAAAAAGTGCTGAAAGAAGCGGCAAAGTGTTTGTGTTAAGAACAATGCGGTTTATTAAAATGCAGAGACAAAAATTAAGTGGAAAATTTAGTAGAATAACGAAATTTTATGAGCAATTAAAAAACTTTAAGTGTGTAAAAAAACTGCCAGCGGTTTTTGTATTAAACCTACTAGTGGAAATGAAACCATTGTTGCTCTCTGTTTAGTTAAGAATTGCATCTCTGGGAAGTAAGCAATTACATTTGCACATTTTCTTTCGCTTGTGGGAATATAATACTTTCTAGAGACCATTAAAAAGTTCCGATTTAAGAACATATTAAAAGCTATTCTTTTCTTAAGTGGCTTGAGAATAGCTTGTCGGCTGTCGGTATCAAAAAATCTTTGCTAGTTTCCCCACTCTTTTGAAAAGTGGCGCAAGTTATTCGACAAAGTTCACATACATATGCAGATTCTTCATAGGTTCTTGGTAGATTATATTCGGAATGTGTTCGCTTACATTTGCCACAAACCGGTATCTTGCGAAAACTAGATTAATTATTCCAAGAACTTTCTCATATTTTTATACAATTTCTGTGTTTTGCGTTTTTTGATGAGAAACTTGTATTTTAAGCACTGTAGTGTGTTTTCTGCCTTGAAATTTCGCTGGCAACGCCGTATTATTTGACCTGAATATTTGACTTGACCAACCTGAATAGCTAAATATAAAAAAGTCAACAGTCAAAAATAAAAAGTCAAAATGAACAGAATAAAACAGGAAAATTTAAAATTAAAAAAAAAAAAGAAATTCGTTATTGGGAGAAGCTGCGTGCATTCTGCGTGCAGAAATGGTGGCAATTTTGATTAAAACGCCTTCTTCCCTTCATTTGAGCTTTGAATATTTCCTTTATTTACGCATTCCATTCAATGAGTTGGAGTAATAAATTAAAAATTCACCATATTTTATGTAAGCTTACCTTTTAGGCAGATTTTTGCTGAATTTTAATTTCAACACAATTTTTAAATTCGAAGAAAAGTCACTTTCCACGAAAATTTAAGTAGCAAACGCAATTTGCTTGAAAAAATGTTGCCAACAATATTTTGGCAACATGTTGCGCGCTTTTGCACAGCCTGGACGGGCAATAACTTTGCTGCGCAATTTCAGCATGACCAGCATGTTGTATAGATTTTGACAACCCAATTTGCGTGCAACCCGAATAGAGTTCTGTAGTTTAGAGTGCACGTTTTGTTTGTCATAACAGATATCTACTTTTCAATTGCTCACCGAACTTAGCTCAGCTTAGTACCTGATGTCGACAGTTATTCTACTTTAGCTTGACCTCAAGGCAGGCTTGGTGAGATATTTTTGAACGATTTACGACTTAAATATTAATGAGAATAAAAGTCCATTTTCAGTCTTTAAGTTGTATAAAAGCAAAAGCGCAATATTGCACAAAATTAAACTTTCTGAAGTTAAACATTTACCAAAACTTATGCAAGTGCATGAAAGATGTAATTACATTTCTTTGCTTGTGATTGATTATATGCTTGTCTAAACTGACACATTTATGAATTTTGTGCTTAACATTTTCAAATTAATTATCTCCTTGCAGAAATTTAATTATCCTTACAACTCATTTTTATAAATAATGGCACTTTAACACACCAGCATAAATACCTGCTTGTAAATCTGACTCGCTTATGCTTAGCAATGTCTTCCACATAAATATGTATGCATGTATGTATTTGGATTCAGTTGGCTCAAAAGGTCATGCTTAAGTCTCAGAGGGCAGCATTGAAAAAAGACAAGTGTAATTTGTATTGTTAGTTGCCCCTATTGGAATAGACAACTGCATTTGACTACTGACACGTTCTTAAACCTGCTAATATTTACTTGTAAACATGGCATATGTACATATGTACGCCCCCTGCAGGGAAATACAGTAAAGCCTAACTGTATTTGTTTTTTTTTGGTTTCCTTGTTCACTCCTCTCGGGAACATAGGGCCTCGACAAGACGTCTAGCGTTGGTTTCGTTAATCTATTTGATTTCTGACAGGGTTGGTGATTAGCCTGCCGCTGCTAGTCTTAAATAGTGGGAATGCCCACCCATCGTTGCTTAGAAACAACGCCTTCTTAATGCTTAGATCGCCATCTGTATTTCACATTTTTCTGCCAGAAGGATCGCACAGATGGTTGAGAGCTTCGCTAAATTTAGTGTGTCTGCGCTATTACCGCAGTTGCCCGTTTCCTCTTGCTAGGGCCACTGATGCAATGTGTATCTGTGTGTGTGTTTCTTTTGCTTCTTTTAGCAGGCACAATGCAAATAATGCGCTGACTATTGTGCGGGAGTAAGCATGGAAAGGATAAGTTTTTGGGTTTGAGGAATGACATTTTTTTTAGAAACAGGGAAAGGACTTAAGTGTTTACGTGGGATTTGGCCACACAACCTATGGGATAGCAGGCTAGTGCACTTACGCTATACTACCAAGCGCCTAACTGTATATTTGTTTCATTTGCATGGGCCAATGCTTTTGTCGAAGTTGAAGCGAGACTGTGAAATGTGCCACATGGTACGTTGTCACTGAAAATAGGTGAAGTCGGTTTCTAACCATGCCCCACTTTTGTACAATGAGTAATTTTCGAAAATGTCATATATACGACGGCCGCCGTAACCGAATGGGTTGGTGCATGACTACCATCCGTGAGTGCGTAGATTCGAATCTCGGTGCAAGAAACAGAAAAATTATGAGACATTTTTTTTTTTAATAAAGGTCACCCCTAGGCAGGTAAACTTCGAAATGTATAAAAGTCATGAAAGAGCTCCTCATAAAAAACCATTTGCCGTTCGGAGTCGACTTAAACCTCGAATACGAGATGGAGCTCGTACGAAGAGTGTAATAGCAGTGTACGCTTCAAATATTTATTTATTTGCTTTTACATATATCAATCTAAAAGTAGATATAATGAACCTTAATTGCTTAAATTCCACACATTAAAGAAGAAACAGGGCTGTATCTATGTATGTATTTAAGATGTCACCGCTCTTTTAGGTAAATGTGTTTATTTCTAAAATAAATACATTAAATTGAACCAATCTTGATATTCATATTGCGACCATGACTTACAAAATTAGTCTCACATGAAAAAACCACGCTCAACTTCTGTAGGACAGGGCAGGCCAGAGATCTGCCACACGATGTTTTCAAGTGGCCGAATTCAAGCTGTTCTTGGTCCACAACCTCTACATGTTTTTCATTAAGAAGTGCAAAATTGTAAATCTTCTTCTTCTTAATTGACGTAAAAACCGCTTAAACGATTTCAGCCGAGTTTAGCAAAGCACGTCAGTCGTTCCTTTCTCGAGCTAGTCGGCGCCGGTGGGATCTTTCCAACCTAGAGGAACCTCATCGACTACTCTGATTAATTGGTTTTTTAATATCCGAAGCTAATACCCATGCATTCTATATTAATTGCGATATAAAAAGTGGCGCAAAATTCATCTTATCGGAAGATTTATAACTTCTTCAAATAACGTCAATCGTATTTGACACTTGTGAGTTACATACACAGCTGCAGTATGTAAGTAGACAAAGAATGAAAAGTGTAGATATCAAAATAAAGATTTCCGTCGCTCATAATATTTTTTTTTATTTATTAAAAACATTATTTAAAAGCAAAATTATGATTAATTTTTCCCCACCTTGTATTTATAATGTACATCGTATAGCTGCAACACCCTTCTAGTTAAAAACCAAACTATAGTAACTGTTGCTAGAAAAAGGCATACAAGTTCGATAATAACATTAGTGAATTCTGCCAGTTTCAAAACGACCAATTAGAGGGCAGTGGAAAATCCAATATTCATTTATTAATATAAACAAGAGTGCCCTAAATGTTAAGTATGCACGAAAATAGCATTAAGCTAATGTAAATATTGATGGTGTCAATCACTTACTTATTTTTGTCCATTAAGAAGTAATTCATTAATTGGTTTATTACTTCCGCACGGTTTGACTAATTCGTAAACTCTTGCACGCGTAATGCTGATAAATAAGTGAACAATTGGACGAGGCTTTGCTATAAATTCCAGTTGGTAGCAAGGGCAGAAGTTTATAAGACGAACGGCAATTGCAAAGCAAACTGGTAGTCAGTTCATTCAAGAACTAATGGGTTTAAAGGTCATACAAAGGCGGTATTGAGTGCTTATGCTGATATTCACTATGTGACTGATAATGAATATTGGAAGGAAATGTACATAAAATTCGAATTCGGTAGTTTTTCCATTAATTAAAAAAACGTTTTGGATAGAAAAACTGACAGTGAAAAAAGTATTTAGCTTACTTAAAATTACAGCAAAATTACTACAAGCAAAAACAGGAATTATGAAATTTTCAAAATTTGTTTTCAAGCAATAAATCTCGAAATTCTCTTAACACGTTGGCTGCGAATGTATCACTGGTGATCATTTCAAAAAACTACCCCCAGGTGCCAATGTATCACCAGTGATACACGCTTAGACCCCTAGATTTTAGGGGCTGGGACCCTAACGGAAGGAGTTTTGGGAAAATTGAAAGTTTATTTTAAAAGAAAAAAATATTTTATTTCATAGTAAAATACAAAGTTTTGAAATAATACGAAATTAAAAATGAGAAAATTCAATTAAATTCTGGAAACAGAAAAAACTATATTTTTTGTTTTTAATTTTAATGTAGTTGTTGAAAATGTTTAAGACATAGGACATAGACCTCCGACATTGGGCGCAGTATGTTGCCAATAATTTGGCCTTCTTCCTGGCGACTGACGACGAGTTTGTCGGGGTTAATTCTGAATAGCACATGCCGCAACGATGTCTCTTGTTGCTTCTGTCGACGTTATTAAAAAGTGTTTTCCCTGCGGCGGTGAGCGCGCTATTGAAGCACTATCTTTTCCACTCATGAAAAGGATAATGCTTTGACGAATGTCAGATATTTGCATTTTATAAGTTTTTGACACTGTTTCAGAGGACTGGGCATTATCTGCGAAGTGAATGAATTTGAGCAAGATCTGGAACCGGTTACGAGCCATAACTTGTGGGACGAATGCGTTTTTGAACAATGTGCTTGGTTTCCAATAGTCGGTTATTGCAGGGAATTTTACCGTTCCCATATACATGACTATGGCCAGAAACTCCATGATCTCCTGGCGATCAGTATCTTTCCACATATTCATCCTACTGCTGCTGTGAGTACCGATGCCAGTTTCTTGTGAGTTTGCATTCCTATTTGTCTCTTCAACAATAATATCCAATATCTCATCGGTCAAAAACTTTCTGTAATATTGAAATGGCGTACCGGCATCGTATTGCAAAACCTGGGGTGGATTGGTAAATTCTTCGAAATTCTTCAAAGTCTCTCCGGTAGCAGGCGAGGTTCATGCTGTCGTAGTTTCCGTCTGTTCTTCATCAGCAGTATTATTAACATTTGTAGCACTAACATCGAGGTCCTCATCAATACTGTCATCACTCCTTGTATCACTGCCTGAATCTGGGATGTACTCATCTTCATCTGGACTAAAATCCTCACCACTAACACTGGAATTTTCCATTGAATTCAACGCGTCACGCATTTCCTCGGAATTCATAACTTTCACCGGTGATCACATTTCAAAAAAAATAAGAATAGTTTTAAAAAAACGCCAAGTGGTCACCGGTGAACACAGCACAAAAACGTGCTCATACGCGTCAGGAGCGTGACTTTTATTCCTGGTAAAAATATCTCGTTAAAATTCAAACGGGAGCATGACTTTTTTTGCTTGGCACCTGGGGGTAGATTTTTTTGTGATCACCGGTGATACCTGGCACCTGGGGTAGGTTTTCTTTTGTGATCACCGGTGATACGTGGCAGCCAACGTGTTAACATATATTTCAAACACTCCAAAAATTCTCGCATACGTTTTTTTTTTCTTATATATTTATGTTTATAAATAAATTGTGATTTAGGGGTATCGAGATTGGGCAATCTTTATTATTTTTAAGTATGATAGAACCATTCATGGTATTTATTTTCTAAAGATAATCCCTTTCAAATGTTAGCCATAACTGCGCAGTAATTTGGGCATCCATGTCCATGACACCATTTTTGAATGACTTGCAAGAGGACTTCGTTTGATATCTCGTGAATAACTTTTGTAATATTGACTTCCAACGCCTCAATCGAAGCTAATTTATCCACAAAGCATCTCCACAATAAAAAGTCCAAAGGTGTGATATCAAACGATCTTGGTGGCCACGGACACAATCCACTGGTCCGGGACTTTTCTCTCGTCGTTCCTCACCGACACCAACGACGATGCAGCATATTTCATTGCTATCAAGTCGCTGGCTATATGGGAAGCAACACCGTCGCCGTCTTGTTGGAACCAAATGTTCGGGAGATCACGAGTTTCAATTTTCGGTATCAAAAAACTTTTTGTAATGGCGCGAAAGTGTTCGCAATTCACTGTTAGATTGACGCCAGCCTCGTCTTTGAAGAAATATGAGCCGATGATTCTCTCAGCTCAGCTCCGGTTCGGGCTGCTTTTCAGCCTAAATACGAAAATTTTGTTTATTGACGTAGCCATTAAACCAAAAGTGGGCCTCATCGCTGTACACCATAAATTGGCCTGAGCGCACAATGAACACTTTTTATAGAGCGTCGATTTTCGTAATACAAATCTACGATTTTCCCTATTGCGAAAAGAACCTCCAATCCGATTGTCCTTTATATTTGGCGCTTACATTCTTTCAGTTAGGTGTTTGACGTAGCTTGTCGTTGATATTTTCCCACAAATGAAGGTACTTACAGTTTCATTCCTCCTCTGAAAAGCAGATAATTCTTGATGTGTAGCTTTTTCATGGTATAAATACATTCGAAGCTTTTGCCATTGCCTGCGATCGCAATTGGTATTTCATGGCCGAAGTTTCGAACCTGCTAGTCTTGCAGCAACCCATTCGACTACGGTGGACGATTTACATATATAGATATACCTGTACATAGAACACGTGAAAACAGTTAAGCTAGATCAAAGATGTGTCGATTTGTTCTGAATGTGTCCAGTTCGTAAGAAATGTTTCTGACGAAACAGAAAACTGTGTATTAGCTTCTGTTTACTATCGCTACTGTCGCAATTCAGATGATGTAGATACGTTTCCTGGTAAAACAAATTTGCCTGAAGCGTTTCCTTATCGGTTCTCACACTGAAACAAATTGCAAACGGAATCACTACTGGTGACGTTGTTAAGGAAAAGGTGCGCACTGGTTGAAACACAAAAATTTTTCTCACTAGTTCCGGTTTTTCCTGGAGGATACGTATGTAAACATACAGATGTGTATACAATCGAGTCTTTGAGTAAGTGTTCAGGAATACATAAAACCGAATTTAAATAGTTGGGATGCTTCTTAAGAATCAGTATCCTCCAGCTAATTCCACGCAATACTTCCAACTATGAACTTTTGTATGTCAGCTTGTTGCGAAGTAGCAACTATCAACTTTTGCAGAATTCTAGAATTTGTTCTAAACTGATTGCATTTTGGGTGCTTCTGTGATAGATCGAAAGTGAACACTTGAAGCTAACTATAATATAAGCATTAATAGATATAACTAGTTAAAATACATGTAGTTTCGAACTGGTTCAAATAAGTCAAGTTTGAACTAGTTCCAAATATATCTAATTACGATAGTGCTTTGGGAGAGTGCCCACTATTATAACTGCAGATTACCTACCTAATGCACATACGGACAATGGAGGTCGCTACTTAATAACATAATCCACTTTAAATGCGCTGTAGAACAAAGTGTATACCAGAGCTTATATTTACATATAGGTGTGTATACTATACTCCACACATATTTGTATACATACATATATGGCACGAACTGAATTAGTACAGGGGTTTGTGGTTGAAAGTACACTAAAGCACACACAGTGGCATTTGCGTACGCAGACAAACAGGAGTAATGGCGGTAGGGTCATAGTGGTATTTGTGGCCAGTAACCTTTTGCGACCAGGTGGGCAATTGGCCAAAATGAATATCTATTATATATATGGATGTATTTTTGCTGCATAAAGTTCGGTTCGCATGGTCTGCACGGATTGAAATAAAGGAAAAAAGTTGTTTTTATTTATTTCTCACACCGCACTGTGATGAAACCAAATATGTTTTTTTCTAGCTTCTTTGTATTATTTTGTATTTACTCTTTTTATTTGCTTTTATTGTTTGCAATTCTGAATGCATGTTGCACATGTTTTAAACAACTTTAATCCCTTTTAAGCCATACGTATGGAAAGCATAGTTCAGAGCATTATAAGTATGACAGTATTGTATGTACATACAAATATATGCAAGTATATACTGGGTGTTAAAAAAGTGTGTAAAATATTTAAGAAGGTAATGGTACTTGATTATGCTCGTACTAAACATATATATATTTTTCTTTCTTTTTATAACACACTGGATATACATATAGTATATGTATATATACTTACATATATATGTATGTTAGGGCGGGTCGATTTAAAAATCGCTCATTGCTCTGTAAAAATTGCATTCTAGGGATCAAAATAAGAAACTTTGCCGAAGGAACCATACCTCTAAAACGAATTCTTATGTCCCCCAATTTGGGGGCATAACAGTATGCGACACGGCAATCGCCTTTATTTAGTTTTTATTTTATGGCACCCGCCATAAATTTAGTTTGGAAATTACTTTTATTCAATTCAAAGTAAAAAATGTGTGAAAATAATACCAAATTAAGAATAAATTTACTTTTGCACGATATGACCACCTTTTGCCTTGACTATGGCCTTAATATGGTCCAGAAACGAATCGCAAGCTGTCCGAATGTGACTTGCTGATATTTTGGCGCACTCGCGGACAATGGATTTTTTCAGGCTCTCGAGACTGGTCCAACTTTTAGGTCGGACCTTGCTCTCCAAAAGGGACCAAAGAGAATAATCCATCGGATTAGCGTCTGGTAAATTTCAACGTCCATCGCTTGCCACCAAAATGTTTGTTTGCCAACGATTTCAAAGATACCTCCAGAATATCTTTCCGATAATATTTCCCATTTATCTTGATGCCAGACTCGATGAAAATGATAAAGACAGCGGTTACAGCGGCCCAAACCATTACCTGTGGCGGGTAGTGCCTCCTGGTTCCTCGGTCAAATAAACCCTATCGTTTTGGGAGTTAACAAATCACGTTTCGCGATGCTACCTATATCATTGTAACGAGTAAAGGTGTGATAAACAAACAATTTATTTGCTTTAAAGTGCTCGAGCTCTCGGACAATCGGTGGCTGTGATTTTCCAGCCAAATGTAATGCAATGACACTATTACGCTTGAAAACCATTACTGATTTTCTTTTTTCGCATTTACTCTCGGCAAAATGCTTCCGCGCGCTTGTAAACAACCATTTAACCAACTTTTAGACACCTGATGCCGTGCATCGAGTGCCGGACCCTGTATATCATTTTCCAAGAAGATAATTGCATTTCTCGAATGCCTTTTGATACATATGTACGTTAAATTCAGAGTGGTGCTTTACCCCACAGCGTACCCTTAGTAGTCGCCCAAAGCACATGGTTCAATAAGTTTAATAAAAGGTGGTTAGCCGTACACATTAGTGCTAACAGTCGGCAGGCTATAAGCTTTAATATATAAAGCACACCGAACAGCCCAGGTAATACTCTCGCTGCACTCTTTCCTCACCTACTCCTGATATGGTCGGCTATTATATCCCCAAGTATTTTATCAAGCACGTCACCTATTAATCAAAGCTCCTAAAAATCACAGAAATCTAATGGCACTTACGGCGAGAGATATAGGACCAACCACTATATCTGGCGTACTACAGTGCACACTGTTCGGTGAATATTTTTGTAAAACTTCGAGAAATTCATGGCAATGTAGCATTAGATAACTTGTAAAGTTCTTTGAATTTATTTTATGAATATGATGTCCGGCATATGTCCGATGTGGCTACGAATAACATGGCCCATTCGATCAGTCCAATTGTTGACTACTTTTTCCAATAAATTTCGCCATATGCAATAAATTGATTGCTAAGCACCTGTACGGCAAGTTAGGCCATCTCATTTTGAAACAAAATGTCGTCAGTTAACATGGGTCGATAGCGCTCGCCATTCACCGTAAAAGCAGTTCTTTCGAATGGAGTACCGATGATGCCACCAGTGATCTATGAACTTCGCGAATAGATTTTTTTTTTTTTTAAATCAATTTCCACAATTTGAAAGCATTGTTTTACCGTTAAATGATTCATGATTACAGGACAAGCTTTACTGGAAAGAAATGTCAGCACAGTTTGCCATTCTCAGCTGTCGAACCATATTTGTCGATATCGAGGAGGTCCCTCTCGCTGATCCAAAAACACAACATCCCACTTTGTTAGACTCCCGGCCACTCTGGAGTTGAGGGGAATGAAAAAGCAAGGAAAGGCTCCGAGCTTGACCTTCAAAGATCTGTAAAGGACACAAGCATTCCTCTGAACGAACTGTACTTATATTGCGATTGACTTGTGCGTAATCGCGGAGACCACTAGAAGGTGGTATCTGACTACTAACTGTAGGGTCTCCAAAGCGCTCTGGCAAAAATGGAATCTTAAAAGAAGAAACTGTCTAGTTGGATCCAGCAGATCAACTAACCTGCGTCTTCACAGGTGTTATAACAGTCCATTGCACTATTGGCACCATAGCCAGTAGAAAGGGTGTACCTTACAATGACTTATACAGGATTTGTGGAGGTTAAGAAGAAATTGAATCGGTACATCACCTCCTCTGTGAATGCCCTACAGCCGCGTCAAATATCTTGGCGATTATTTCTTCAGAGGCCTGGGAAATTTGCAAAATGTTTCACCTTTTTAGAAATACGTAAGTCGTTTAAGCAACGTAGTTAGTGTATGGATATCAATTGCAGGTATCAGAACGGCCCTTAGGGCCACCGAGTGTCGATGCCTAGAATAAGCTGCGCCTATTTACTAATATTGTTATTGTTGGTGAGAAACTCCTCTTCGTTGGATTCACCCGGAGAATATTTACTATCCACATTAAATTTAAATTTCAATGACATATTTTAGACAACAGTTTATACATAAGTATTCTAACATAACCTAACTAGTGGGGAATGCTGTATTCACATCTATAGGATAGTATACAGTTTGATAAATATGCGTCCAATGTGTCACGCAACGCGTACGCTTCTTTTTACAGTTCATCCCTCAAATCTTTTATCGTATGGTTGAAATATTTTCAGCCATCCATGAAGGTGCAATTTAAAGTGAATTAACACTTCGAGAAACTATGAATTTCACTGCCAGAATCCTCTTAGAACTGAATGACCTTTGCGATTCTAAAAGGTTTAAAATGTCTAACATCAAAAACTACGGAACGCATTCGTAATACTCACATATTTACCACAACTAAATACCAGCTACCTATTTGTAAAGCACGAACTTGTATTTATAGAGAATATTAGGAGTTAAACACAGCGCAAAACAGGAAAAGAGTGGCATAACGTAAAAAAATTCCAAAATAACTAAACATAAAAAAAGCTGACATCCACAACATGGTACCAAATAAATATGGAAGTAGTACAAATGTTTTTTTTTTTTGTTTTTTGAATACTCGTTGAAATCGACTAAGCTTTTTCGGCCAAGTGCAAAGAAAAATGGTAGTGATTAAGTACGCACTTAGATATATATGTATGTATATATGTTTTTAGCAGGAGGGAATTCCAAGCATGCCTCCACATATGCGCATTTGGAAGGTAGTTTCTTTTAGCGCACTT
>JAYXIM010029908.1:0-28720 GCA_037575425.1 Anastrepha fraterculus
TGATAATTTTTTCTCTTCATACCATCTAATGTGCCTTCTGAACGAACGTCGATTTTTTGCAACTGTTACTATACGCGAAAATAGAATAGGCGATTCTCCTTTGAGAAATTTAACAAAAGAAATACAAGGAACATTTGACCAACTACTTGATCATCAGCAAGAAATATTGACTGTGGAATGATAATGCTGTAGTCAATGTTATAACCAATAACTCCACGTCAATCCAATTATTAGCACTAAAAGATATTGTCGGAAGAAAAAACTAACTATCACTATCCCGCAGCCAAAAGTTATTCAAGAGTATAATCATGACATGGGTGGTGTGGATCTCCATGATAATGCGGTGGCAAATTATAAAATATGTATGAGAGGAAAAAAATGGTGGTGGCCAATATGGACAAATGCTCTTGTATGATAGCAAAAATTGAAAAGATAAAACCACTGTCACAAATTGATTTTCGTTCCAAAGTCACAACAGAATTATTGAATTACGACAAGGACGAGGACGAGTATGAAAACGAACATGGAGATGAAGGTCCATCGAACCTTCCTCGGATCAATGAAAGGGTACACGCCGTCATGAGAAGCATTGAAAACAAATTTCGGCGGTGTAAGTTTTGCAAGAAACATACTATTTTTACTTGCAAAAAATGCAATATTCATTTACATACTAAATGTTTTGATGATTATCATAAAAAATAAAACAACAAAAAAATATTTGTATTTGAAATAAAATGAAATAAATTGACTTCGTGTGCTAAATTTTTTTCATAAATCTTGTATTTGTTTTTTAATATATTTGACGGTTTTTGGCCAGCGGTCGATTTTTCGACCAGTCCATATCTAAAACACCGATGGTCAGAATTTTTTTTTTTTGAATTTTTCTTGATTATGGTCCTATAAGCACTGACTAAAAAGGAAATGGAAAAATTATGTCGAATTCTTGTAGCGGCCGAAGATGGGTTAATGAATTGGGAGAACTCAGTTCTGCAGAAATCAGTGATATTCTAAAATTTTTGAAAATATCACACTGGTTTTAGGAGAGATAGGGTCATGTTCCCCACGCCGCATCACAATGGGCTATGAGCCTGAGAGCCCCCACAAGACAACCGCTTGAACCTAAGTTAACCTATTGAGATACCGGAATTTGGTCAAAAATGGACATGGTACCACCCATTTAAAAAAAAATTGCTTCTGTTGTATTTCGGTTTTTGAAGTCCTTATTATGCGAGTTGGTATTTAATTCATTTATAATAGAGATATAAGGATTTTCGTCTTTTTTGAAAATTACCGTTATGTAAGAGGTGAACGTGGTTATTTACAGATTTCACCCATTCCAAATATCAGCCTACGTTGGGAAAAGTGTAATATATGCACCATGTTTCATTGAAAAATATAAATTTTTACTCGAGTTATCGGGCCTAAGGACAAACGGAGGAAGGGATAGAAATCACAAAATTGACTGCTCTCGACACTTAGAGTGTTTTATAAACATACACATGTAGATATGTCCAAGTATTTACTAAGCAGAATTACAAAGAAAGTAACTAAAAGTAATCTTGTGACTGCCAGCTGGTAATAAAAAAATCAAACTTGAACTCTAAGGAACTATAATGTAGATTTGGTTGGTAGAGAGAGTTATATGTGAGAGCTAATCATTTATGTTTGCACGGTATTTCTCCGACCTTTTTTGTCTTATGTTTTGTTGAAAGGATATATAAACTTCAAGCTGCTGTTAACCGCTTAGTTAATTGGTGTAGTGTCCCTCGATTATCGCTTAATATTAAAAAATATTTTAAACTCTGGTTTTACAATGCTGTTCCTTCCTAATTGTTATAACATCGGTGCCGATATACTTCAATCTGTTGAAGAAATCAAAGATCTAGGGGTTGGTTTTTTATGTACGCCTCACATCACTTAATCATATAGATTTTATTCTCTCTAAAGCGTACTCTATACTTGGTTTCATAAGAAGGAATAGTTTGAAATTTGCAGATCCTTACATATGATCAATTGACGTCATTTTTTCGATCTACATTAGAATATACCGTGTTTATTTGGAGACTTTATCACCAATTCCCTACCGATAAAATTGAAGGAGTTCAAAAAGTTTTTCTTAAGTATGATCTCAGTTCTCTGAATTTCGCAGATCATACTTTGCTTTGATAATTGGTAACACACTCTACTTAAATTCCTACGTTGCATTTTATATTACCATTCGCCCGCTAACTTTGCACCTTTCATCAGTCTTATAATATTGGAAAGTGTGTTCAACTTGACCTAATTATTGTACGTATCTGTCCGAGGACATCTGACGAGATGATTCGGTTTTTGGAGTATGCTGCCAATTGTCATCGTTATTCTATTTGAGTCACTGTTGGTCACCCTTTTCGATAAAGTTGCCAAGTATTTTGAACACAAGCATCTAGTAGTTACGCAAAAATTCTAGACCACCACGTCTGAAAGCTATAAAATTTATAAAATAACAACTAAATATAAATGAATCTTTTGAGTAAGTTTAAATGAAGCACAGAAAATTATATGAAATGAGAAAAAAACATGTACCAATGATTAACATATGGTAACGCCTTGAGTCCCTTTGTTTTAATTTTTTCTGGAGAGGATTGTTACGTGGAGTGTTCCAAACCCAGCGCACAACCAGATACCCTGGATTGCTCCGCCTTCCTACATTAGCGCGCTCTCGAACGGCCGTTCGGAAGCTATCCAGAGAATACTTGGGCGAAGTCCAGAAGTTGTAAGCTGTTTGGACCATATACAGAAGAATAGTCCTGGCTACTCCCAAGTAACTGCCGATCAGATACTCTCCCCACTTATGTGGACTTCTACATATGGAACCATCCTCCATTCAAAAGGTAGAAGAAGGAAGCCTTGAGTCAAATCAAAAAACAAAAATAATACCAAAAAGCAAACAACTCGGGATTTTTTACCATTAGATTCTACTAGCTTACAAAATTCCTGTTGCACGCGACTATTTAGCCAAACACACTAAAAAAGCCTTTCAGATTTTCCCCTTCCCCAAGAGTTTCAAGTTAATACTTCGAAAAAATCCAAGAATTCACAGAACAAGTTACAGCGAATCCAAAATCGTCCTATGAAAGGTGTTTTGAAATTTGAGGGAAGCGTTGTTGTATGTTAAATGGTTAACATCAATACTGAATTGAGGGAAATAAATTAATTGTAACTGAATAATTCAACCCTTTTTGTTTTTATTAGCAAATTCTTGGCCCTTTTTACGCATGGGTAATTTTTTAGTAATAACGAACAAAACTACGTTGGAGCTTTTATTGAAAACTCACTACACTATTGCGCTATTATTTTAATGAAGTAATTAAAAAGAGAACTCATCAAGGTGAAAAGGATGTGCAGTCGATTCAACAATCCTTTGTCGACGAAGCCGAGGAAGCCTGCTTATCGAAAGGCGCCTGCTGCTACCACACATTGAGAGGGTATGATAATCTTGCATACATATGGATTGTATCGGGTGTTTATTTAAGAGCTTGAGAAGCTAAAAAATAATACAAAACAAAAATATTGTTAGAATGAATTTTTTTAGTATTATCTGGTAGATAATTGCATTGCATCTATTTCTTTTATATAATATCCGGCTTATGTTCGCCGCGGCTACGTGCTACATGGTCCATTCGATCAACAAATTTTTTGACTACTTTTTCCAATAAGTCTGGCCAAATGGCATCAGTATGATCTTAAATGAGGCTGTCAATACTGCACGAGTTGGTGATTTGTCGACATACGCCAATGATAAAAAGTAGTCCAGAGGCGTTAAATCACACCAACGAGGCAGCTAGTGAACAGGAGTTCTCCTGGAAAGAAAGTTGTCGCCGATTTTGCAATAAATCGATTGTTAAGCGCGCTGTATGGCAATTGCTCTATGAACCTCGCGAACAGATTTATTTTTTGCAATGTAAATTTCCGCAATTTGAAAGCTTTATTCTAGTGTTTGATGATTCATTATGACATGGCAACACAGTTTGCCATTCTCAAACCATAGTTATCGATATCGATAGTTCTCATGCAGCTAAAATATCACCCGATATTTGCTTCTCTACCAAAATGTTTGGTTAAATTAAATCCCAAGTAAAAATATAAATGTGTGTGTACTCATATATATGCCATCATGTCATCATATACATATATACATATATTTCTTTACAACCAAAATTACCTTCTCCGAGCTATGCAAAGCTCGATTTTGTGAGTTAATGAAAGAATGCACGTTGCGTGAGCGAATTCCTCAATGCCGCCATACGCGTACAACCGCATTTAAAGTGATTAGCCTTAAATGCCAGGAAAAACATAAAATCAAATAAAGGTGTCACAGTATATGTAAGTGAAACAGTTAAACGCGCTCGAAAGTGCCACAAATGCGATACAAGTAGATTGAAGAGTCTATGAAAGTTTCGAAGAATTCAAATAAAATATACTTAGCTAAGTATGCATACATAAGTACGTATATTCGAGTACATATACGCTCATGGGAGTATTTATTTAAATATATATATATATATCTGCGACGATATTTATATACCTACAATTGTATGTGCACAGTTGCTTAAAATACTGATATGTGGACGTACCACACCTACTCACGTTTATTTAAATGGGTTTGCTACTTCACTTTGGTGTGGGTTGGGTTGGTGTATGCAACGAAATTTTACAGTCATTATACGACACGTTATTCGCCAGACCCACACTAGCGCACATTGAGTTTACTCACACATTTACATTCATATTTATACCTACATAGGTACATGGATATAGCATTCCGGTCTGCGCGCTACCGTTTGCTTTGTCTGCATTGTCTCACCTATGCGTGCCCATGCCTGTCAACGAAACACGTCGCGTAAAAACGCAATTTTCCCATTCAACACCGCACAAGTTTTGTGGTTCTCATTCACACTCTGAATGTTAATGGAGAAAAGCAGAACGTACACATAGTAGAAATATGAGTGCACCCCTAGGAAACATTTGGCAAAATTTGCAGCGCAAGTGATCTAATAATATTCAGCTCAATGCTTGAAACTTTATAAAAAATGCATTCATACTGTTAGTTTTGCACGATACGATACAGTTTTTAACTAGGAAATTTCATTACCGAAAGTTGTTCTAATTATTTTAAATGTAACTCTAACGGCCTCATAGATTAGGTTGCGGTGGTAGTCCTTCTGTACCTTACAGATCCCTTGTCATACGACTGTGCGACACGGAAACCTCATTTATGTATGTATCTTCATGAGATCCTTCTGTGGCTGTTATGAAGCGCAGGGTAGGCCCAATCTCCACGCCGCACAGTTCCGTAAGAAAATTGAAAAAGTATAATGCCCTCGTAACGCTATCAACAAACTAAAAAAATCCTACTTATATTGACCGAACGACAATAGTTTATGTTCTCTGCCCGTCTTTGGAATAACTTACCGCTAAAAATTTAATGTATAAAAGAGAACTTGAGCTTCTGTTTCGTTATTTTGCCGAACATTTCTGAATGTATTCATTTTTATTCTTTAACCCCAATCAATTCTTACCTCTACCACTACTTTTTTTAATCTTTTCTTTAACACCTGCTGCAACTGAAACCTCTTTACTACGGCTGCTTTTTTATCACTACCAAATCAATTTTTTTAATTTTTTTTTGTTCATTTTGGTAATCTATAATTTCATTGTAAAAATAGCCCAGCCACAGCAGAATGAGGCGTTGGTTGCGTGACTACGATTCAGAAGTGCTTAAGATCGAATTTCTGGGCATGAAACACAAAATGATGTTTTTTCTAATATCGATTGCCCCTCAGCGGACAGTGGTAGAACTCCGAGTGTATTTCTGTCATGAAAAGGTACTTATAAAACATATCTGCGCTAGAAGTCGGCATAAATCTATAGGTCCCACAATTTGAGAAACAACATCACGACACACATATGTGGAGAGGCTCAGCCAAGCTTATAATAAGAGCCAGTTACATATATTCTAGATATAATTATTATCATATACATATAAGGCCTAAGTTAATTTTTTTGAAAATATAATTATTAATCATTACTAGTTACTGAAATATTACATTTTTTACTAATTTTACCCGAGCTCACTAGTGAATAACGGTCGTTTGCAGCAGCTTAAAATAATGTAGGCATATGTTTAAAAATATCCTCAGGATTCCGAGATGATTTGATTTAATCGAACTCCTTTGTTCGCCCATTCGTGAATGTAATTTTTTAAATTTAATTTTAACTAGTTTTCAATACAAGTAAATTTCGTTCTATAACAACAACCGCATAAATACAACTTTGAAATTTGATATTTGTCTTTTCTTAACGGTATGCCCAATTTTCGCCACGCAAATGTTTTTGTTACGTGAAAGATATGTTCAGCATCATGAGAAAAAGGAGATTTCCGATACCAATTATAGCCTATATTTCAGGTCAGAGGATCTGAAAGGTGTCCATGTATCCAATCCAGATACTTTATATCATATTCTACGAACTGATATTTAGTTTTATTTTAAAATTTTTAAAATGTATACTTTTATCGAAGCCAAAATGTATATTTTAATTTTTAAGTTATTTTTCAAAAATTACACCGCGTTACACACATTCTGCCCTATGAACCAAATATACTTTTCGGAAAGAAGATAAAAAATAAAAATATACGTGTATCGGCGATTTTCATGTACACGTCACAATTTTTGTTTTGTATGTTATAACTTTAAACGAGCAATTCTTGTATGCATATCTGGATTAGCTTAACGGATTTGAATGAAATTGGGCACACAGATAGTGTATCACATTTTTAGACTTTTCACCTAGGTGTTGCCAGTGACAATGTTTCACAGGGTTGCCACCTGTTCGAAAAAAAAATTCCATGCGATATGCCGATGTGGGTATCAAAAGAAAGGTATTTCACTCCGCATTACAATAGAGATATAAAACCACGAATTTTTTTATTAATTTTATTATATTAAAATTAAAAATTCTTACATTAAAAATTTTCATGCTTTTAAAGAAACTTAGGCCTTTTATTTTTGCGTTTGTAAGCATTTGTGTCAGTATCGCGACAAATAGACCAACAGTATTCGCCAAGCATATGCGTAATGTCTTGTCCTTTAAAGCGCTTTTCAATAGCCGCAATGTCCTGATGGAACCTTTTGCCATGTCCATCGCTACAAGCTCCTAAATCACCAGGGAAGCAATCTAAATGATTGTGAAGGAAATGGATCTTTAGCGACATTAATATGCCCATTTCGCCATATGCCGAAATCATTTCTTCAACAATATTTTTATAATTGTCAGCTCGTTTGTTGCCAAGAAACTGCTCAATAACGGCAACTGTGCCTTTCCATGCACGTTGTTCGATGGCATTCAATTTTGATGAAAATTCATAACTTGCAACTATTTTTCTTATCTGCGGACCACTGAAAACACCTTAAATTATACACATCATTAAAAAAATAAAGTTACTAAAAGCCTTCGTAAAAAAAATACCTGCATGAATCTTTGCGCCGCTCAGTTTCGGAAAAATATTGCGCAAACTTGCAATCGCCTCGCCCTCACGATCCAGTTTTTTAACAAAATTTGATACGACACCGAGCTTAATGTGTAGTGATGGCAAAATGATTTGAGATGGCTGCACTAATGGTAGATTTTTTATACTTTCTACGCCTACTTTGTAGCAAGTTCGCCGAAAAATTAGAAAAAAATTTTTTCATTCAAAATTCAAGAAAATCTGAGAATTGATAAAATTTTTTTTTTTAATTTTACATAATAAAAACATTTCCACGAGTCTGCCTGCAGAAATTCAGAGCGATTGGATCACGGAAAAAGGGTTAAAAATTGATCCAAAGTTTTTCACACAGGCGGACTACGAGCTCTATATTTTATACATAAAAAAAAAAATTCTGACGTGTACATGAAAATCGCCGATACACGTTACTTTCGTTTTTTCTCCCCTTTCCGAAAAAGTATTGTATATTTGGTTCATAGGACAGAAAAAAAGTTCGTTTTTGTAACGCAGTGTTATATGCCAGAATTTCACAAGGGGTACGCGCGCTTTCATCTTGGACCGGTATTATACCAAAATTAAAAGGGCTAAAAACTGCATTTTTCTGAAAGTTCTGACTAAAAGTTTTAAATTTTGGTGAGTTTTTAAAAGCTTTGTACATAGTTTATAACTTTGTGATTATTGTATTGGTTTTTATTGTAGTATGAACTGAATTTTTATAAGAAAAAATATTAAACAAAAAATAAATAAATAGCCAAGGCTTTGCTTTGCCGGGCCTCTCCATGTTCTGCTTTTCCGAAGAAATAATTTTCAAGGCTGACAACACCGCTGTACTCGTAATTATACATAACTATATACAGTTAAAACAATTGGCTTTCTCAAACATGCAGGCTGAACAAAGATAGTTTTCAGCATATGAGGATTAAGGAATTGTTGTGAAGTCACGCAAACTGATCGTAAATTCATTATTGCTGGAATTTTGCCAGTACAGCACGAACAGTAGTTTTCCCTACGTGGGTACCTACAGCCACATTGCATACACATGCATTTGTGGGCCGTATTGTGATTATAGGTGTAAATTTGCGCGCTCGCAAACCCTTTGTCTGTTGATGCGTGTGTCTTAAATTTGGCAGCGACACATTTTTGGCATAGACATTTTCCATGGAGTACACGCATGTAGGCACTTAGACGCCGTGCCCCTGTCGCCTAACGTAGCTTCTTTTGAAAGTTGCCGGCGCATACTTTTCTTTCTCGAACACCTTTGTACAAAGCCTATATTATTTACATGCGAGTATATATGTATGTATATTCATTTGTGAATGCATATGTATGTTTTATGTACATATGTAAAGGCAGGCTGCTTACAATTTGGCATTCCTGCGTTTCACCTCAACTCATTGAATGTCGAAACACGCATATAGGGTGCTTCATTAGGACCATTTTCCGAAGTCTATAATTTCGGGCAAATAACCGACGTAGCTTTGCTGTAAGTGGCGCTTCTCTGGATAACATCTTTGCATAATGGAACACGAGATATACTGGCCATTCAAACGCGAATCAAATGTGGTTTGTCTGTATTGACAAAAGATCTGCTTAGATCCGTAGAAAAGAGTTGAGTCTCAATAACAACTTGAGTATGGATTTATTTTAGAAAATATCTGAATGTGGAATGGATTTAATTTCAGTAGTATGTGCATTCTACGTAAAGAATTCATTAGTGGCATACATATTTAATATTAAGATGACTTAAAGTAATGTGCATGGCATTTCTCAGACGTTAAATGTAATCGAGGGGTTGGCCAACCCGTACCGTTTTGGCACTCCCCAAGTATCACCATTATGAAACCTCGAACAAACAAAAATCTGCAACCAGCCAGAGCTGTTGATGTAATGGAGAAATTGAATGGCATTAAGTTGGCGCACTGCCCCGTGCTGTCGAAAAAAGAAGCACCCAGTAACCTTAATTGTCTAGCTGCCGAGCCCGGACACTTACAAAGAAAAGACGCAACCATCTCCTTCCTTGAAAAGTCGCCACAACTTTTGCAATGCGAGTTAAATTGCAAACCTAGCTTTTTCGAGGAAATTGAATGGCGTTCTCGTGAAATGAGTTCTCTTTCTATTGTACTTGGGCCAAGGGTTATCAAAATAGCACACGAATCAAAGGAGCTCCATCTCTTCTGCGCTTTCCTGAAGAATAAGTTGTGTAATTCGCCTTGAACAACAGTCACTAAGATGTCGATGATAGTGCAAATTCAGTCGACCCCTTCCTGACGGACTCATCAACCATTTCATTTCCCTCTAGGAACATAGAACCTGTGTAGAGAAATGTTACCTGCACACGCAAGATATTTTATCTGCTTCTTAAAGGAGTTGACTAGCCTTGATCTTGCGGCTTGACTAGTGTGAAAAATGTTAATGTCGCCCTCGCTCTCACGTTTCCTAAGCATTTTGCATGCCTGCAGGGGCTCAAAGCATGACAAAAAAACTAGAAGCATTCTGTTATTTTAACGAAATATATAAATTGGTTGATTTAGAGAAAATCCTGCTCCGGATCCTGATTCCATCTTGGAGTCATCAGTGAAAACAAAGGTACCAGCTTCGTTTCAGATTTTCGCTTCGTTCCAATCCTGCCTACTTGGAAAGTTTTCACTGGCACGACCATCAAACTCCAGTTTACGGATAAAGAGATATGTACGAAGTTCGAAAAAATATGGTGTTAACAGTCAACAAATGTAACCATGTTTCTTGAAAGATTGTCTCCAGAGGCCAACCTCCTTTAACCTGATTGCACTTTGAGCTGCAGTAGAAATAACGTAAAATTCGATGGGAAGTAAGTGCAAAAGCACATTCAGGGCAGCACTGGGACAAGTTTTACATGCTCCGGTGATTCCAATGCATACAGTCCTTTGCACCGTCCCCAGTTTAGTAATATTATAGCCCTTCCTTCCAAACCAAGCATCCATACGTTCATTCCATGGTAAATAGCACAAGCTCAGATTTGCCAGAATTGACTCTGAAGTCGCAACTGGTTTCTCAGCGACTGAGTACTTTTCAAAATCTCAGCCGTGACTGTGGGAACGGTCCCATAATAATATTCTTATATAAGTATATTTATTATTAATATCGCAGCAGAAGTTTTAAATCAGTTCTGCCAACATCCATAAAATTGACTTGATCGAGATACTGAGCTGGTTAGTCGAATAAAACACGATGGATATGTTTTCTATGAAAAATTTGTGTCGTTCGGCTTTGCTAAAAGCGTTTTCTTGAGTTTTTCTCTATATAAAATTTTGTTTGGTACATGCGAGTATATACAACAAAACAAAAGAAATGTGATTTAATGCCAAAATTGTAATAAAATATTTTTTTCTCTTAATAATACGTAATATTTATTCTTTGATATGGTTATTAAAAGATAGATAATTTTCATATGCAATTGATGACTTTTCAGTCTTAGCGTGGTTATTGAGCAGTGAATAATAAAGTTATTTTCATGGTCAACTTTATCATCCACTGCTTACGATAGTTGGAAGATGCATTCTCTTTCGAGAATGACGAATTCGTGCCCCATTCATATAGCGATATACCACTTCATAGGGGTTATATTGAGGCAACCCGTACCATGCATTATTCGTGGAAATACAGGTACTCAAAATTTATTTAATATATGTATATACATATGTATAAGAATTATCACTGTGCAACTTAATGTTAACAGAGACTAAATAGATGATGAACAGCAAAGGAATTCAAGTCAAACTTTCATTGCAATAAACATTCGGAGCATTCTAGTAATGAATATTTGCCTCCCTCGCAATATTACTCCATATTAAAAAGTAAAAGTACCAATAAATTAAGACAGCATCTAGCATACACAAGCAATTACTTCTTATTCATTTCTGTGCGAGGGCATAGGCTTTGGTATATTTTTCCGACTCTGTCGCCTGTACTTGTACCTGTACTTCCTGAGCACGAAGATTTTTCTGCCATGCGCTTCCTTTTTTTGGCAGGCATTTTTTCTGCATACGTGTTTGGAGTCTGGTTTTGCAGGCTCTCAATTAACACACTCAGATCACTATTTTCAAGCGCCTGCAGTTTTAAAATAAGATATAGGATATAAAACTACTTACTACATTTAAAGGGTTTTCCAATAAGAGGTGTTATTGCTTGTGTATTCGTTACTTGTGTGGCACGCAGTCCCGTCTTGTTGAAAATAAACGTTGTCCAGATCAATACCATCCAATACCGGTAAAAAAAAATGCTTAATCATCTCTCGATAGCGCAATCCATTCACCGTAACTGTTGCTCCAGCTTCATTATCGAAAAAGTAAGGTCCAATGAATCCACCGGATCATAAACCGCTCCAAACAGTCACACGTTGAGGATAGAGAGGCTTTTCAATAATAACTCTTGTATTTTTTTAGCCCCAGATCCGACAATTTTGAGATGGAAATGGGCACCATCACTCAATATGATTTTTCAATGGAATTCCGGATCATTTCATGCATTTCAACGACCCAATCAGCAAACACCCGACGTTTTTGATGATCGGCCGGCTTGTGTTCTTGTGTTAACTGGACTTTATAGACCTTAAAACCCAAATCTTTATGCAAAATACGGTGTAATGACGTTTGTGGAATGCCTAATTCCAAAGAACGACGAGGAATGGACAAACCTGGGGTTTCTTCAACACTTTCGGCTACAACAGCAATATTTTCGGCTGTTCTTGAGCGACGTGCACGGGTTTTATTCTTCACATCACTAACTTGTCCCAACAGCTCGAATTTTTTCACAAATTTCTGTATTGCGGTCCGGCAAGGTGCGATGACCCATAAATATCCCAGTTTTACGAACCGTCTCTTCCAAATTTTCACCATTTTTATAGTGCGGTTTATAATTTCAATGCGTTGTTTAACCGCGCATCGTTCCATTTTTATTAATTGCGTAGTTTCTACATGTCAAATATCGAAAAATGACAGCTTCAAAAGTGACATCTACCGAAATAGCGAGCTATTCAAAATAACACCTGTTATTGGAAAACCTTTTACATGTATATGAAAGATGAGTTACCTTTTTTTCTGTGATATTGTCAAAGCAATCCTTACTTCTTTCACTGCAGGCCAAACTGATAAAACCTGTGATCTACTGTTCCTATTCAGAAAGCGAAAATTGAATTAACGGCCGGCTACCCATTTGGCAAGGGTTCTTATGACGCTCCCTTGCCTGTATCGATATCTGGCTTTTTAAGGCTCTTCACCCCTAAAATTCTTTATATACAAATTGCTTACTAAAAAGTAAATATATTGATAAAAAAGTTTATGCCTACCACCTGCCATTCCGCTCTATTTTTTAGCTCCTCCTAGAACTGAATTCAATAAATTCAACAATCTCAGCATAATTCTTGTTAACTTCAACTTTTCCATTTAAAGCAGCGGGTAAACCTGGTGCCAAACCTTTTAAGGTTAAAAAAGTCCTCTCTGTGCAGTCGCTTCACTATTTTAAACTAAACTTTTAGATGCTTGAATATGCTTCACAACAGAATTCCATTTTCGAATGAACTTTGGCATTTATAAATACCAAAATATTGCCATATTTTTCCAGTTCTAGTTTTTTCAGTTTTCCATGCCAAGGCTAGGTAAGTACTACTTCTTACACTATTTACACTACACTACTTTTACTATTGTAGTTGTATCAAAATGGCCGTTATACACACAGTGTCAAAATTCGAGTGCACCTATAAAAGAACCCGTTACACAAATGTACCCAAAAATGCGTATAGGTATACATATGTTTATTAGTATATATGTAAGTACAAAGTAGGTTTATTCGTGAACTTCACATTCAAGCGCGTCTATCTACCTATGGAGGAAAAAGTTATTTCAAAGTTATTTTACTGCCTCTGCTCCTCTACGCAAAAAACTGAGAAGATTGCATTTCAGCTTTGTGTGAAAAGATAAAGCAAAGACAACAAAAGGAAGAGCTGTCAATCATTTGAACCTGCATATATGTATGTAGCAATTTAAATGCGTAATCTGTGCGAACGTGTGAACTGTTCGTGGTTATAGAGAAAAAGAAAGATAGAAACTTTAATGAAAAAAATGCATGTTACTTTATTTAAAAACACATGAATGTGAAATTTCAAAGATAATCAAACTCAGTGCTTACTCTTCACACTCAGTACATTGTAAACCCCTCTTCTGTTTAATTTCTCCTACTATACAAAGCGTGCGTCTTCCAAGAGAACTCGTCTTAATCAAAGACACGGCACAGCTTTCTTGAAAGAACATAGACTTAAAAATCACACTTCACCACAGCGTACAAGAAACTATCCCACTAACATCCAAATCAATAATTGCAATAATATTTCACATTCTAATATAACTTACTGATACTCAAATCTAGGCCACGGGAATACAAGGTCCGGCACTCGAAGTGTAGGTACCAATTAAAAACGCCAAAAATTTAGTTTGGAAAATTACTTTTATTCAATTCAAAGTAAAAAATGTGTGCAAATAATACAAAATTAAGAATCAATTTACTTTTGCTCGATATGACCACCTTTTGCCTTGACTATGGCACGTAGACGGTCCGAAACGAATCGCAAGCTGCCCGAATGTGACTTGCCGGTATTTTGGCCCACTCGCGGACAATGGCCTATTTTAGCGCCTCGAGACTGGCGAATCTTTTAGTTCGGACCTTGTTCTCCAAAATGACCCAAAAAGAATAATCCATCGGATTCGCATCTAGACGTTATGAAGTTCGAAACGTTGTTTTTAAGCCATTCTTGGTTCACTCGAGCTTTGTGAGACGGAGCCGAGCCCTGTTGAAATGTCTATGGTCATATTTACCTTGGCGCCAGGCTCTATGAAAACGTTTGGAGAGCACCCATCTGCGGTTACAGCGACCCAAACCATTACCTATAGCGGGTGCTGCCTTCTGGTGGCCAATCGATGAGAGCCCTTGAGGGCCTTATCCATCGAGTTGTCCATGAAGATCTAAGGTATAAATCCTACATTATGCACATATTACAGTTTATGTCAAATTATGAGATGTTATGGTTTTTTCCGATGAAAAATAGTGCAATATTTCTGCAAGACTCTGTTTCTTCATACAAAGCTATGGCAACACAAGACTGAATGGCTGAAAATTTCCATAATCACATAACACCGAACTATGTATCAACATCAATCCTTACTAAAGGAAAATGTGTATCACTAAAGGAGTGCGCTTTTGAGGAATCGCTCAAGCTCCAGTTCAGGGATCCATTCTAGTCTTTCAAAACTGAGAGCACTCAGGTAGCATAGTCTAGTTTTCGAGAGAGTCAGACAGTAGCATAGGAGATGATCCAGGGTTTCTCTTGTACCCCGCTCATTATATTTCCTGCAATCATCGTTAAGAGTCTATGCCTTTGTGACCCCCTACCCAATATACACAAAGCCCGCGATTACGAGCGAGCTTGTCAATTTCTTCCATGCATTCATGGGCATTTTTCGATAATAGATAATATGATTTGATCGCTTTTATAGCCGCTTGACTATCCACGTTTATTATTGCGCAGTTAATTGTTGCTTCTGTATATAAAAACCCTGCTGTTTTCTTTACTGCTTGAAACACAATGCAATAAGTAAGGAGTTTAAATGACATTTTGATGCTTAAATAAATGTTTTTAAAACAAATAAATTTCAATTAATTAATTTTAATAAATTTAAAACCATTCTGGAATTATTTTAATCAAATTCTCCCAGATTTAAGAAAAAAATCCTGTTGGATGAATCCTTTATCAACGAAGGGACTTATCTGAATAATCCTAACCATCATAGTATATTTTACACATATGTGTAACTGTATTGCGGGTACGAAGAACTTAGTTAAATGTGTGCGTGTGTGCATCGCCTTCTTCATTTCTGAAAGCAAACCAAACGTTGCAAGTAGTTCAAATGCTGAATCAATTTCTGTTGAATTTAGAATGGATGAAAGGATTAACACTCGACCATTTGTGTACAACGTCAGTGGTTGTGTCAAGGCATATATATACTCGTACATATTCACCTACCAAATTTTAAGCGTCATTTGGGGAAGAGAACATTTTCGCAAATTTCCACCTATGTAAATTACAAGTTAAACAGAATTCACTTCAAAGTATCGGCAACGATGAGACAGACCATATACTATGTGCTGCGGACAAGGGTGGACCTAGGGAGGGGAGCCGGTTATGCTGTGAAAATAATTGAGGAGAATGCAGAGCATTCTAGTAAATTGATTGAACTCGCTACCATTTAGACTTTTCTTTGCCTACTTATGAATGGGCGCATTAACTTAGTTGAAATATCTTTTTCTCCCCATTGTCGCTGCAGTTCAATTTGCTCCAATGTTTCCGCAGATCAAATCGCTGCCTACACCATAATGCTTTCCCCGTTGAAGCTAGGTTTTCAAAAATGTAGCGGTTCTATTCAATTGCCATGTGAGTGTCACGTTGCCATCAAGGTTGCCTTTGAAACTATTTTCATAGTAACTTTTTATGGGCACTGAAAATCGTGTACTGTGATTAAAAAAGTTTAAGGTTTAAATGAGCGATATCTGTTCGGGCAGTGATACAGTCAGGTAATAGGAGTGATACTATTATTAATTTAAGCACATTCTATGCTTGGGTCCCTTTTTGGAATTCCCTATATGATTTGTTCAACTACATATTTTATAGTACATACACTTTAGAAAATTAAGGCATGTAAGAAATTTAAATTCGGTGTGTTCAACTGAGCTCTATTTTTTCGACCTTCATATTCATTAGATCGTCATATTATTGAATACAGAGAATACACTGATGTGGTATAAAGAGCTCTGAAAGTCTAGATAAAAGAAAATATCCTCAAAAGATAAATGTAGCTTCTGAATTGATCTATAACAGTTTTCGTAAGCCAAGAAAGTATATTTACCACATCGAAATACAAAACAGTAAATGGGAAATTTTATCAAAATCAGTTTTAAAACGTAAAATCTTCTGGGTTAGAGAACTTAACCCTCGAGAACACGCGCTATGAGCATTTTGCTCAAGCAATTTTTCATTTCGCGAAATTTTTATGTTCTATGTAATTCTGGCACTAATTGTGGTGAGTACCTTCGCTAGTAGTTGTGCATCGTACTTTGACGAGCATTTCTTTCGATTAGTGCACGATCGGACGTGTAGGCAGACGGTTGATTTTTAAGAGCGGCATTTTGCTCATTGCGCGAGATACAATGTAAGTATTTCTTGATTTATCTTTTTTGTTGAAAACCTCGGGTTGTGAAAAGGGTTGCTGCCCCAATTTTGAATAGTGGCAGAAACATTACCATGGATAATTATTTTACTTCAATACCTTTAGCAGATGAACTATACAAACAATATAGAAACGACCATTGTGGGTACAATAAGAAAAAATAAAAAGGAAATTCCACCTCAATTTATTTCAGCAAAAGGAAGGCCGCAACCACATACAAAGAGTACATTTGCCGAAAACAAGGTTCTTGTCTCTTACGTTCCAGTGAAAAAAACGAAAAAAGTTGTACTTATGCTATCATCACTTCATGCCGATGGCCAAGCTAATGATGAAACATCTGAGAACAAACCCGAAGTAATAACCTTTTACAACCAGACGAAAGGGGGTGTAGACACTGTTGATCAAATGAAAGGCACATATTCAGTTCCCAGGATAACCTGCAGGTGGCCAATGCGCCTCTTTTTCACGCTTATTAACATTACTGGCATAAACGCACAAACTATTTACAAATCAAATACAGGCAATTTAACCCAGAGGAGGACGTTTCTAAAGGAAATTGCCCTGGAGCTAATAAAGCCACATATTTCTAATCGGCAGGCCATAAAAACTTTACCTCGTGATTTAACAAATACTATGGATTGCATTGTACCAGCAAAAGAACCTGAAAGCCAACACCTACAACCGGGCTTTTGCGAGCTTTGCCCCAGGAGTAAAAACAGACGTTCGAAAAAAGGCTGCACTTTATGTGGAAAATTACTTTGCACGGAACACGTTAAGTATATGTGCCCATCTTGCTTCGAAAGCAACGTAAATGTCAATCTTACCGATGACTGATTTTTGTCTTTTATTTATTTATTTTGTTACAAGGAGTTTTTTTTGTTAATATACTAAATTATGAATGTAAAATTTTTGGTTATGTCTTGATTGAATGAATTTATATAATTTTACAGTGTGAATTTCTTAAATAAACACATAATTGCAAAAAAATGACTTGGTATTATAACTATGTTAAAAATGAAATGTTTAAAAATCGTAATCCATTAAAAAGTTACATTCTTACCTGAAGTGAGCAAAATGCTCATGCGCGAGAATCCGTGCTATCTTACGAGGCGCGTGTTCTCGAGGGTTAACAAAATAGGAAATGCTTATGGCCTAAGATGGAATGACATGGAAAATTGATTAAACAAGAAATTGAAATGAGAAATGGGAAATAATGTTGAATAGCATTAAAACAGCCAACAAAGGAAAAATGTGGCAACGTGCAATGAACTTTTATGTCATAATATAGGGCACAACTACTTTAGGGACGGTTTGAAGAGGTACAGAATTTCATTGGTTTTAAAAGCTAGGGATAGGTGCATTTTGCAAACCGGGTATATAAGAAAAACTGATAAATCTGTAACTTAAATGAAATTGAAACAATTCAGCATTTTCTATTAAAATTTTATCGAAACACTGTCTAGTCCAATCTGAAATTGTACGAGTTCTGAACGGTATCGACGATCCAAATTGGAGAAATCTTACGAGCAATTTGTTTGTCATGAATATTATTGATTATTTCCCGGCAAACGACTTAATATGTCAATGATGTATATTCATTTTAAATGTTATATATATCTTGTAATTTACTTTTATACGTTATCTAATTAAGAAAAAATGAACTTCTATCTATCAATCAATGGTAAATGAAATTTGTTTAGTTTTGAATAAATATTTTTTTGTATCATATAAATTTTTGTAGTTGAGGTAACCCATGCCGAAAATCATTTTGATGCATTTTTCTCAAATGTCACACAATTTGGTGAAGAATTAGAGATTGAAGCCACCGAATCAATCAGCCTTTCAAAACTGTGAAAAATCTAATAAAGCTTCTGTATACTTGTCTATACGGTGAGCGATTTATTGAAATGATGAAAAAGTTTGACAAACCTGACAATACTGAAAATATTTTTCCATGCAAAAGCTCGTGATAAGAAACCATCTGCCGTTCGGAATCGGCTAAAAAATGCAGATCATTCAATTTGTGGAACAACAGCAAAACGCCTGCTATAAATAGGAGAAAGAGCTCGACCAAACACCCGAAACGGGTGTATGTACCAATTATAAAGGGTATCGGATTTCAAATTAAAATAAAACAAAGAAAATTCAAATTGATTGGGCTGTATTATTCTTGTGTAGCACGATTCATGACATTTATTTTTTAAAGATAATCCGTTTCAAATATTGGCTGCAACTGCGCCGTAATTCGGTCATCCCTAAATACCAATATAAGTGGCTTGCTGGAGCACTTTGGTCGGTGTCTAGTATATAACTTTACTTCAATCGAAGTTGGTTTATCCACAAAGAATTTGGACGTTACATAACCCCACAAATAAAAGTCCAGTGGTGTCATATGATAGGATTTTGGTGGCAAATCCACTAGTCCCAGACGAGAGATAAATTGCTCACCAAAACTACGACACAGTAAATCCATTGTTTTACGGGCAAGTAGCGCCGTCTTGTTAGGACCAAATGTTGCAAAACATAGACTTCATGTTCCGGCATTGAAAAGGCGTTTATCACGGCGCTATAGCGATCGCCATTTACTTTGATATTGACGCTAGCCTCGTCATTGAAGAAATATGGGCCGATGATTACTCCAGTCCATAGGTCGCGCCATATGGTTGTTTTCCATGGATCTAATGGCTGTATTTGAATGGCTTTGGGTTGCTCCTCATCCCAAATATGGTAATTTTGCTTATTGACGTAAGCCAAAAATGGGCCTCATCGCTGTAAGTTGGACGGAGCGCGCGATGAGTACTTTTCACAGAGCATTGTTTTTCGAGATAGAATTGTACGATTTGTAAACATTGTTAAGGCATAAGTCCTCCTATGATGACATTTTAATGAATACTGAAAAAAATCATGTTTTTAGTTTAACATTAGTCACACGTAATCTGTCGAGAAACCCCTATCAGAAAACGTACCTCCAATCTGATCACCCTTTGCTCATATTATATGTGCATATATATTATGAGATATTTAATATCTACATATGTATACTTCCTTACCGCTCATCAAAATAGTCACAGAGGATTTGAAGACGCAGTTTTTAAAACTCTCTAAAAAATTTAATCCGAAACAAAAAGTTTCAAATGCTGTAGTGCCTGGTTACCTGCGCATAAGTATCCTTATGTATCTATATGTGTAAAACAAATTTCCATATATATTGAAAATAAATGCAATATTTGCTAGCACATTATTATTGAATGGGGTACATTATTGTCATAGTTCTACCTTCAAAATTTTATTGTGGATCCGCCTCTGAGTACGGAATGCATTAATACGTACGTAAGTAAATAATTGCGAGGTGGGACCATATAATATATGCACTGTGTTTAAATTAAGGTATTTTTGCTTTTGATTTGAACGAAAACTGTGTAAATAAAGATGAGAGCAGAAAGCTCTTTATTTATTTTACCTCGTAAGTCTAACTTAATAATTTCACTAACAGAGCAAAAAGAAATACATGTCACCAGCTAAGCAAAACAAAAAACTACACAAACGAAAAACAATACATAAGAGGTCTAAGTATGATATTTCGTTTGATTTTTCCAGCTGTCCATTCTTTCTATTGTCCACTTATTAGCAATTCAATTTTGTATGGCAACTGTGTGTTTTAGCAACGAATGTTGATGGCATGCAGAGGAAAACTGTTTAAATATCATTTAAGCGATTGTGTTATTGTCTGAAAATGAAACTATTTGCATTCTATTTTTATTGCCGTTGCTTTAAGCGAAATACAATATCAGTCAAAAGAAAATAAAAAAATATAATATTTGATAATTAAAAAAATGTTTAAATTGCAATTAATTAAATATTAAAATTATCCTTAGGCACTATTTGTCCAAAGCTGGCGCAGTAGCAACTAATAATAATAGTAAATAGTAAAATACGAGTAATAATAAAGAGTTTTATTTCATATAAAAATGTCCTAGTGAATTTACCAAAATTTTGCTTGTGAATTCAGCACTCTGAAATGCAAAAAACTCACTAATAAATTCAGCACATGCATTTCGAAAACAATACCATCCATGAATTCATGCCTGATTGGTTTTTCTAAGAATAACCCTATGATCGGAAAGTTGGGGGAATGTTTAAATAAAATAAAACAGAGTTAAATTTCAGCCAAATTTGTTTATCTCCTTCAAAATATGACCCGCCGGAAGTAACACACATGTGCCAACGTTTAATCCAGTCCTCCATGCACCCCTGGTAGGCCAATGAAGGGATGGCCTTCAGCTCCCTCGACGCATTCTATTTGATCTCCTCTATCGACTGAAATGTCCTTCCACGAAGTGGTAACTTCAACTTGAGACACAAAAAGAAGTCGCACGTGGCCATGTCATATAAATACAGTGCTTACACGATGGTATTTACTTGGTGTTTGGTCAAATAATCCAGCACAACTTGGGCTCGTTGCGATGGCGCTTTATCATTATGCAAAATCCAAGAATTGTTTGCTCACATTTCCGGCCGGCCAGGCAGTTACTAGGGATCCGATGGCACAAAAAAGTGGCACATGTGTGTCTTACAGTCCTACCAACATAAGAAAAAAATATGGAGCGGTTCCCACGTGCGCTGTTCATTTAAATTAAACATTCCCGGTACTTTCTGATGATAGGGTATGCCTAAGGGCATGTTTCTGTTGAATCCATTAACAAAGTAAGGCGCAGAGTAAGTGCTAGTACCAAGCAACGAGCCAATGATTTGCTCCATGATGCAGTGCTGATGTGTACTGACAGAGACGACTACATTACAAGTATGTACATATGTATAGAGGAGGCAGGCATTTGGTTAAATGGCCTAAAAATCCATACTAAACGAACAAAAAACAGCGGAAAAAACACTATTTTTGGAAATTTGTTTGTTAAATATGGTTTGAGCATATTTGTTAAAACCTTTTGTACATTATTAAGCATACTTTTAACTAACATAATTTTTTCATGCGGAAATACTTAAAAATAAACGGGTGACAGACCATGTCGGGGAACGTCTTGAATAAAAAATATTTTGCAGTGATCACTGTATCTCGGTCGGAAATTATCTGAGACCGAAACCCATTCAAATTTAGTCAAAGTATCATTAAATCTTCCAATGAAATCCAATGAAAAAATATCTATAAATAAATTTACAAGGCTTTTTAGCTGATCAAAAAACCAGGAGCCAAATCAATCACATTGTGATAGGCTAAAGCATTATATTTGGAGTTATCCGTAATATATATGCATCACGCATAAAACTAGTTCGGATCCATATATTGTGTAGTCTACCGCCTTGCCTCGATAATGAACTCCGCAACGTTACGTTAATCTTCAGCGACGAAAAAATACGGTCCAATCACACCTCTGGCATAAAATTCTTCCGTAGGACATGCCACTTTTTATGAATACATTGCGTCGCCATTCGATTTTGTTACTGTGCAATAACACACGTCGGCGCCGTCGTAAAATGTATGGTCATCATCGTATCTAATCCCAAAGCTGCTTCTTCCTTCCCATCTCCTTTCTCCTCTCCCATGTATGGCACCACAACGGACGAATTTCTTAACATTTGTCCAAATGAGCCCTTTAGCTAGGGCAGGCATTTAACCTAACCTAATAACACACATTTGGCTAACATAAAATTAAAAATGAGTTTCCCCACTTCTCGGCCTAGTTTGACCTTAGGTTGGAATTATTACTCAAGATAACGCACACTTGGACGAAAACCGAATTCTTCATTTATTATGCAGACATAACACAAAATGTACAGCGTTCGGGGTCTAAAGGGTTCCCAATTCCTGAGAACGGTGTGGAATTGAATAATTAAAAAAGCAAATAATTGAACGTACACTTCTGTTAGGTATTTGGCCTAGCTTCTCCCCCTATTTGTGGTGTGCGTCTTAATGTCTTCATGTAGTTCCACAAATGGAGGGTCCTATAGTTTTAAGCCGACTCCGATTGGCAGATATTTTTCATGAGAAGCTTTTTCTGCTAGAAATACACTCGAAGGTATGCTCATCCTGAAACACTTATTCTTCATTTTGGTGTTTCAAGCAAGTAGGTTCGAACCTACGTACTCCGAATGGAATTCAATTAGGCTGATTTAAAACCGACGCACTTACGACTGTGATATTTTGAATTCGTATGACTAGAACACTTTAAGCAGTCAATCATGATTAGTGCGCAGCCATTTATTTGATAGAAGTTTTCGTTCAATTAAGGAACATCAGCCGCCGAAGATGAGTGCGGGTTCTCACGGCTCTTGGCTCACACATGAGAGTTTTTGAGCACTCAAAATATTAAATTAATGGACCATCCATCTTACAGCCCAGATTTGGCATTTAATGGTTTCTTTTTTTCTGAACATCAATCAATAAAATACGAGGGCAATATTTATCAATGCTTGAAAAAGCTGCTAAAATCTTTTAACAGCTCGTTTTCGAAGTATCCTCTTCTGAGTGACAAAATTGCTTTGAAAATCGATTCAAATGAATGCGAAAGTGTATTGACTTTCATGGAGAATATTTAAAAAAACAATAACGCCATTTTCATTATTATTTTACTGTGTTTTCGTTATTGGCCTTAATATATAAAATATATAAAATGTATATACATCTATTAGTAGGCCTATTATTTCATATAACATTGCCTTGTTTATAGATCTAGAATTTATTAGTTTCATTATTTAGAAAACTGTGATTTTACTGCCTATGAACTACTATGCCAATTCTCGGAAATGTGATGAGTTCAAATATGGCTGATTATGTAACATCGAATTCGAATGGAATTACTTGATGGGCGTCAGGTTATATTTATGCAGCTAGTTGTGGGTTTGGCATACTTGCAATGCACTCCTCTGCTGTGCACAGCCGACAAGTGGTGGCCGTGTAATTACTGTGCAGCGGTTTGTAAAATGAAATTGACGCAATTGGCACAATGTGCCCGTTACATGAAACTGACCGACATACCCGATAGGCTGTAGAGCACAGCGTAGTGGATTCCATTGTTTTGGTGCGTTTACTGAAAGGATGCTTCGTAGGCATATCTATAATTATTGCTTTGGCAGGGGTGGTGCTGTTGGAGCGCTTGGTCGGCCTGTCCGGGTTCTAAGTCATGTCACATACGATTGATGCGCTAAAAAGTTGCAAATGTCAATTTACAAAACTTATGACAATAGCTCTCTCTACATACATATATCACTATGTAGGAATGTGTGGAAGCATGCGGATACGTGTGTGCGTGTGTATATGTATTGCGGAAATGTACCGGTAATGTGAAGTGACATTTTATATGCAAAGGATCATCACTGCAGTCTAACGAGTGGCCTTTGCAGCAGGTCATTTTATTGCCGATGGAAGTCCGATGTGACAGCAGTCAGTCTACCATAGCCGCTTGTGGAATTACTGCGAAAAATGATATGCAGTAAATATAATTGGAAAATATTGCATCGTACGCTTCAACTCACCGAAGCAAGTGATACAGTTAAAACGACGTACACTCCCGCAGGCACTTTCATGCCGAAGCGAATGCCTACACACATACATAAATACGATTTCGACTGACAATAGCGCTATGTATACAGGGTGGACCAATAACTGTTTAAAAGATGAACTGCCGATTGTTTTAATGTGTTAACCAAAATATATTTCTATTAGAATTCAAATTTAGTTTACGAAATGCGACAATTTGCCCTAGAATAAAGTTGTGAGATATTAAAAATTTACTTGCAAAATGGTGAATCACCTTACGTTCGGAATTCGGTAGAAGAGAAGCCCCTTCCATGTAATTCATTCATCAATTAGCGAAAATGGTTCCTTAAACTGGGTCTCTATTAGGACTGCAACATAGGCATCAATGATTTACGACAACAGAAAATAATTAAACCGTCGAGTTTTGTAGTCCGATGTTTTTTTTTTAATATATGTTTTGCTTCGATGTTGAGTTCGATTCTTACTATACTTAAGGAAACACGTAATTTAATTATTTTTAATAAAGTTTATTTTGGTTCATATTTCTTATGACTGCAGTTCTTTAATTGTGAATTAGTAAAACTAAATAATAGGCGCCTCTTTTTTGCCAAGCGTTAGCAAGTGGCGAATAGGTGAAGCAACTGGTATAAATAAAGATATCTTGGCAGCGCTGTAATAGAGCTGCCTAAAATTAAAATAATGAGTTATACTAGTTTGAGGAGGTATAACCATTCTCGTTAGCGGCGAATCTTGCTTGATACCTGTATTGTTGCTTTCACATGCAAATTTTTCGTCAAGTCAGCTGAGCAGAGAGATAGCGAGCAGACAAGTGGCGAATAGATGAGGCCTATAATCACCGCCGTAGCCGAATGGGTTGGTGCGTGATTACCATTCGGAATTCACAGAGAGGTCGTTGGTTCGAATCTCGGTGAAAGATCAAATAAAGAAATGATTTTTTCTAATGGCGGTCGCCCCTCGGCAGGCAATGGCAAACCTCCGAGTGTATTTCTGCCATGAAAAAGCTCCTCAAAAAATATCTGCCGTTCGGAGTTGGCTTGAAACTGTAGGTCCCTCCATTTGTAGAACAACATCAAGACGCACACCACAAATAGGAGGAGGAGCTCGGCCAAACACCTAACAGAAGTGTACGCGCCAATTATTTATTTTTTTATTTTATAATCACATTTCGTTAGCAAACATGTACAAGTAATAGCCCCTAATCGACCACTTCTAAAAATGCTTGAATCCTTAATGTAATTTCTGCTCACAGCGTTGCGCATTTTCTGCCATATAAAAAAAGAAAAAAAACTGGAGCATTTGTTATATGGAAATTGACGTAAATCAACCCGAATTCGCAGCTATTTCTACGCATTATTACATTAAAATTGAATCGGCTATAAAACTGCATTTCCGAATTGTTTGTAAAGCCATGAGTACGCAATTTGTAATTTGTTAACATTTTTTTTTAAATTTGTTTTATACTTTTGCAAAAGGTTACAATTTTGGTTTATACGGATAAGCGCACGACTCCTAATTCCATTAATAACACGTAAAATCGGTGGTGATGTATGGTTGTGAGACATGGAAACATTACGTGCGACTTTCAAACATTACAAACCTCTTTTAACCGCTCCCTACGCAAAATCATGCGGCTATTCTGGCCTAAACCCATAAGTAGCCTGATCCTATGGGTTATTACTAAGTAAATATCTATTATCCACGAACTACGTTGTCGCAAATGAAAGTCGATCGGCCATACACTGCGTAATACCCTGGTCAACATCACAAGACTTTCGTTGAATTGGAATCCCCATGCCAGTCGTAGATGCGGCAGACCAGCCAACACCTGGAGGCGGAATATGGATATAGCGGCGCAGAAAATAGACAATTCATGAAACAAATTCAATTTCTAGCTTGAAATAAATCAAATTATAACCTGTTTGTGCCACCTAAGAACCATGGGAAAATATATTATATTGATATATGTATTGGGTATTGGAATAAGTTTCCGTCCTTGCTTAGGAAAAGTTACGAATTATTTAAGTAATTAAATAATACATGATATTATTTGAAATATGTGCCATTGTAAGCTGCAACTTTACCCCATCTTTCAGGCAGAATACGGATTCCTTCGACGAAAAATTCAAATTCCTTTGACTTGATCCATTCATTGAGCAAGTTTGGGATGCCTTCGTAAGAAGTGAACCGCTCTCCAATAAGGGCTGACTGCACTGATTGGAACAGATGGTAATCCGAAGGTGCAACATCTGGGGAATACGGTGGGTAGGGCAAGATATTATAAGAACTCTTGTGTTACAAAAAAATCAAAAAAAAAAAATGTATTGGTTCTATAACTTAATTTTAAGGATTTTCTGAGTGAATTTGAAGCTTTATTATACAAAATTAGTACAATATATTTTCTTCAAAGTATTGTCCATCGTTAGCCACTACTTTTTCCCATCTTTCTGGTAATTTGTGGATACCGTCCCAAAAGAGTTGCGCCGGCTTGGCTGCCAAGAAGGAATCGAGCCAATTTTTGATACCCTCAACTGCAGTGAATCGTATTCCAGTGAGTGCGTTCTGCATCCACCGGAACAAATGGTAGTCGGACGGGGAAATGTCTGGGCTATAAGGCGGGTGAGGTAAAGTTTCCCATCCACTGATTTCCAAATATGTTTTGGCCGGTTGAGCAACATGCAGCCGAGCGTTATCATGTTGTAAAATTATGGCCTCGTGCCTGTTCGCATATACCGGCCGTTTTTCGGCGATTGCTCTCTTCAACCGAATCAATTGTGTTCGATAGAGGTCCCTGTGATCGTCTGGGCCGATTTCAACAGCTCATAATAGATCACACCTTTCTGATCTCACCAAATACAGAGCATTACTTTGGCGCAATGAATATTCTTCTTCGGCGTCGGTTTCGCTGGTTGGCCGGGCTTCATGTATGATATTTTGCGCTTAGGGTTGTCATAATGGATCCATTTTTCATCCCCAGTCACAACCTGATGCAAAAACGTCTTCAATTTGTGGCGTTCAAGCAGCAATTCGGCCATGCATTTTCGCCTTTCAACGTCTCTCGGCTTCAGTTCATGGGGAACCCAATTTCCAAGCTTCTGAATGAATCCGGCTGAAATTTTTGAAATGGCTGCTTGAGGGACTCTCAATGATTTTGCTAGTTCTTCTTGAGTTTGACAGCAAGCTTCATCGAGTAATGCATCTAATTCTTCATCTTCAAACTTTTTTGGCTGTCCTGGACGTTCCTTGTGTTCCAAGTCAAAATCTCCACTCTTAAACCGTTGAAACCAGTACTCATACGGTTTTTGCGATGGAGCATGTTCATCAGAAACATCACACAGCAATCGATGACTTTCAACTGCTTTTTTCTTCGAATTGAAACAGAAAAGTAATGCTTCCCGCAAATTGCGTTTTCTTGGCACAAAAGTTGACATGTTGATGGCAACAAAAAAAATATTGTTTACACTTTAAGGAAATGACACATACTGAAAAATAAAGTGCAATAATAACGCTTCACAATGACGTTAGATAATGTATGACCTGTTGCGATTTTATATTGGTAACGCCATCTCTCAGAAAATCCTTAAAATTAAGTTATAGAACCAGGAGCAGCTGTATATTTTCCCTAAATAATCTCATATTTTATAATCGTTTTTTCTTTTGTAAATTAAATTAATTGCTATGTTATGTTAAGTTTTGTTTTCAAAGTAGAATTTGAAGTTTTAAAATAAAATACTATTTTCTCCCTACATTATATTAGAGATAACTTCAGAGAGTTAACATTGTGCGTATTAATTAGCATTTCTGATTCAGATAATTTAAGTGTGAAACGATTTTTTTAAGCAAACGAAATTATTCATTTTATATAAATATATTTCATAAAAACAAACAAACACAATTCCGAAAACATAAAATTTTAGTTGTCGAACGAGCTCGCACAGTTTTGCTGGTGTTTTCCTAACCTGAAATAGTACTGGAAGCCTCCAGTGGAATGTTATTATTTATACGAACTCGCACGCAGCCTTAAAGCTGCTTCAAATTTCGAACATTCGGTCGGCCACCCTCTACATTCATATGAATATGTGCATATGTATGACGGCGAGTGTGTCCACATACTTTGCTTACGCACATACGCGCACATTCGATTCATTGGTTAGCAAGAGGCCATTTAAAAACGTAATGAAGTTACACAAATTCCACTAGCGGCAGAAATAAAACTCAACCGCTATTATTTACGAAACATTACATACACAGACACATACATACATGTAAATAAGTAGATACACAGAGTGTTGTGTAAAAAGTTAATAAATTTTACCACTTGACTAGTAGGTGCAATGAAACTCAGAAAAATCCAACTGTATATCAGAAAAACTTAAATATATTTTTATTGTAAACTTTTGAATATACGAGTTTTATGATGATAGAATACTC
>JAYXIM010029909.1:0-22120 GCA_037575425.1 Anastrepha fraterculus
ATATTGGTAGGTGAAATAGTTCAAGTGCCGGTCTGGCACTCCTCAAGTAGCACTAGAGCGCCATTTTGATACCATTATGATACCTCCAACAGGCAGATATGTGCAGCCAGCCAGAGCTGTTGATTTAATAGATAAATGGCGCACTGCTCCAGGCGGTCGAAGAAAGTCGTTTAGCTGCCAAACCGGGGCATTTACAGAGAAAATGCTACGAGTTTAGAAATTGAACGGCGAGGAGTCCAAAGGACTTTATGACTGCTTCGTATATCGTATTGGGGCCAAAGGGTTTTCGAAATAGCACCTCAAGAAATGGAGCTCCATCTTTTCTGCATTTTCCTGAGAAATAGGAGGTCTCTGAGGAGAATACTCATATAGTAGATGCAGTTTCTATCGTTTGCTGTACGTTTTGCAGTCGCATTTCAATCACGTTGGGTCGGCCCTTGGATGGAACGCCCATATTCGTTTTTTTCAGGGTTCCGAATAGCTGATTTTGGTCCCAAACACAAAAGGGTGGGTGAACCTCTACTACCAACCACTTGCTCTAGTCCAGCATGGCGTAGTGCATTGTTGCCCAACTGTCGAACACTAAATCGGAATGTATGTTGCCCAGGGTGGTACATTTCTCCAAAACCCACTGACGCAGTTTCATCTTTATTTACTATTTCTTTATAACTTTTCGGAAATACATTTGAGTTTTTCTAAAATACTATACTCGTACATTTGGATTTTTCAATTTACATTTGTCCTTTTCTGTAGTGCCTTTGTACTTCATTGAACTATTTTTGGAAACATGTAGGATGCAGTTTTCGATACAACCAGAAGCGCAGAAGCTTGGACGATGACAATATCCGATGCGATGTCCCTTGGAGTGTTTGAGTGAAAAATTTTGCGGAAGATTTTTGAACTTTTGCGCGTTAGCGACGGCGAATATCGCGGGCGATGGAACGATGAGCTGTATGAACTATACGATGACGTAGACATAATACAGCGAATAAAGATCCAGTGGCTACGCTGGCTGAGCCATGTTGTCCGAATGGATACAAACGCTCCATTCAATACTCTGAAAGTATTCGATACGGTACCAGCTGGTGGTAGCAGAGAAAGAGGAAGGCCACCTCTGCGTTAGAAAGATCAGTTGGAGAAGGACTTGCCTTGACGACTAGCGCGCTTTGTTAAACTCGGCCAAAATCGCGTAAGCGGTTATCGTACCTATCAAGAAGATGAAGAAGGCGTAACCCACGGAGTGATCTCCATTTAGCATAAAGTACCAGAATTAACAAGTTCATTGTCTAACAAATATTTAGTCAACACATCTTTTCTCCAACCTCTTGTCGTGTCTAAATGAGAAGCAAATTGGCAAATTATATTAGTTTTTTGGAAACATACATACAGACGTTCAGTTA
This sequence comes from Anastrepha fraterculus, assembly GCA_037575425.1. NCBI lineage: Eukaryota > Metazoa > Arthropoda > Insecta > Diptera > Tephritidae > Anastrepha > Anastrepha fraterculus. Next base: position 1,401 of record JAYXIM010029909.1, read on the forward strand.
TATTTCCTGCGGAGCAAATTAGAAACTCCATTTCCTGCAAAACTTTTAATCGTTCTTGATTCTGAATAGGACAAAAAATGGGCGTCATATAAGATTTTGGTGTTAAACGGTAAACATAAACTAAAATAATTGAAACATCAAAATAATAGAAAAATTTTTCTAAAAGCGGTCATCCCTCGGTAGGCAATGGGAACCTCCGAGGGTATTTTTGCCATGGAAAAGCTCCTCATAAAAAATAAGTTGCCGCTCGGAGTTGGCTCAAAACTGCAAACTGCTCTATTTATGGAACTAGCGCCATATTCGTCTGTTTGCATTCCGCAATTCGAGCACAAAAACAGGCGAAAACAGTTTCTTACGCGGCTATAACGTAGGAAGATAAAATTCTCTATGACGAATAGTAGGAAAAAAAAACTAAGAGTAATGCCAAATTAAAACGGAAACAATTTTGCTGTCGTTGTGTTATATTTGAAATGAATGACTCGCCGAAAAAGGTATTATAACTAACATTTCAAGAAATACTTGCCCTGCGGTAACAAATTGTTCGTCAATTATTAATATATCTACATACATATGTACCTACATGAATATATGTCATACATAGAAATACAAATGTGAAATTCTTTGCAGGACTTAAAAGTCGGATTAAACGGAAGATATCTGATAACAAAAGAAGTTTCAGCGTCACCGTCGGCGGTCTATTACGCCATTCAACACTGACAGAAGTACGGAAGCCCATTTACCATAGCCTACTGATGTTCATGGCACAGGCCTCAAGTGGAGCGGTACCTGGAATAACTACACCTAGATAACATCTATAACGGCACCACCAGCAACATCATGACCTACACCATAGCCACAGACATTAACACTATCAACAATAACTACCATAGGCATACAAAAAAAACAATATGAAAACAATCAAACGCACATGTAAACAAACGATTATAAAGGGTGATTTTTTAGCTATTATCTTTTTAAACAGTTGGTTTAAACAGCTGACGCACGTTTCGTGTTTTGTTTCACTGTCAAACATCTTCAGTTTGGTCTATAATTTAACCATGAATCGTCTTACAAACCAACAACGCTTGCAAATCATTGAATTTGATTATAAAAATGCGTGTTCTGTTAAGAAAGTTTAAGTCCAGTTTTTTATCGAAAAATTGTGTTCAGCGACGAATCTCCTTTTTGGATCAATGGTTACGTAAATAAGCAGAATTGTCGATTTTGAAGTGAAGATCAGCCAGAAGAATTGCAAGAGCTACCAATGTATCCAGAAAAGGTCACAGTCTCTTCAAAGATGCTGCGAATCGTAACGTAACTGTGAATGGTGAGCGCTACCGTGAAATGATATCCAACTTTTTTTTGCCCAAAATTCAAGAACTTGACTTGCATGACATGTGGTTTCAGCAAGACGGTGCCACATGCCACACAGCACTCGTAACAATGGACGTGTTGAGAGGCGAATTCGGTGAACATTTTATTTCATCTTCGGGACCTGTCCATTGACCACTCAGATCGTGCGATATAACGCCTTTAGATTATTTTTTGTGGGGCTATGTTAAAGCTCATATCTATTCAGGCAAGGCTGCTTCAATTAACGCATTGGAAGACAACATTAAAGCATTTATATGTGAGATACCTCCCGAAACATTGGAGAGAGTATGCCAAAATTGGACTAAGCTGATGGATCATTTGAAGTGGAGTCGCGGTCATATAAGTTTATATTTCTTCGAAAATGAGGATGAAACGCCGGAATCGATTTCAGGAGCTTCTTACGGAACGTTGATTGAAAACTTTTTGCGGCCAATGGCGGAGCAATATCCTAATTTGTGGTTTCAACAAGATGGAACAACTGCGCATACTGCTAGGCAAACTATGATCGTTCGCCAGATTTGACTGCGCCCGACTTCTTTTTATGGGGATATTTAAAAGACAAAGTGTATCTTAATAAACCAGAGACTATTAGATAGCTGAAGCAAAATACTCGGGACGAAATACTGAGCCTTCAACCAGAAACATTATGTGGTGGAATAGAAAACGCGTTAAAAAGTGCCAATCTTTGTATACAGAAAAGTGGTGGACATTTGTCTGATGTAATATTTTATATATAATTTCTATAAAATATATTGAATGTATAAAAACAATTAACCAAAATAAATGATTATTGCAAAAGTTATTTGTGTTTAACATTAGTAGGTCTTATTAGGCCCACCTTGTAGTTTTGTCCCGGCGGCCGCCGTAGCCGAATGGGTTGGTGCGTGACTACCATTCGGAGTTCACAGAGAGAACGTAGGTTCGAATATCGGTGAAACACCAAATTAAGAAAAACATTTTTCTAATAGCGGTCGACCCACGGCGGGCAATGGCAAACCTCCGAGTGTATTTCTGCTATGAAAAAGCTCCTCATAAAAATATCTGCCGTTCGGAGTCGGCTTGAAACTGTAGGTCCCTCCATTTGTGGAACAACACCAAGACGCACACCACAAATAGGAGGAGGAGCTCGGCCAAACACCCAAAAAGGGTGTACGCGCCAATTATATATATGTATATGTAGTTTTGTCCCATGACCCTGATACGAGTTTAGTCATTACATCAACATGTTTTCGAGCACACGACATAGCCGCTTCCAGCAATTTACGCAATTGACAAGCAGCGGCAACAAATGCGCTAGAACGAGAGAGTTGCACACGTTCAGGTGGGTTGAATGTACGAAAATTGCGGTACGTAAAAACTCACTGAAACATGCAAACACAAAGGTTTATTAAATTATGTATATCACATTAATTATTCTCATTATTAAAAACTTATCGATTTTCACGCATTCAGAAAACAAAATATCTACGATTGACAAAAACTTAACAGACACAACCGAATAGGTGTTTCTAAAGAATTTTTAGTATGAAGAAGTTTGCGTTTTACTACTTTAATAACTGAAAACATCAGAATGAGCAACATGGTGATGAATTAAGAAGCTAATTTTGATGCGAAATAGCTTCTTGAACACAATAACACAATCATGCTAAACTACCTGGAAGTTTTCTAAAGACTTTGATTGAAAGGTTGAACAATTTTGGAAAATTTTTGAGTTTCGTACAAAGTTGGAAATATTGATTTGCAAGGTTTTTGTTATAAAACGAACTTTATTTATATAAGAAGCTTACGAAGAAAATTTAGCATGAAAAATATTACGAATATTGTGAAAAGGCAAAGAGACTTAATTATCTAAGCACAAGTGCATAAGCTAAACATTGAACTTTTCGCCTTATATGTAAATGATTAATTTTCTCATTTAAAATTTAGCGGAGCCACAATGCGCTTAATAATTGCTTATTACAAACAATTGAAGGCTTTATAATAGTTTATACAAAACTGCTATTGAGTGCTTTTTAATTAAATTAAATTTTAGAGAAGAATATTAATAATTCATTGTCCGCAGAGCTATTAGTAATGGTAAAAATCAAAGCGCAAATTTGTGCATTCATACGTACGTTTAGTTAAGTAAGCACACGCATAATATTTAATTTTCGAGATACACATTTTGTGCGCAAAACTGCACCTATTAAGACTCTCGCCTCATTTCTAATGGTGTTTCTTTAAAAGCGTGTAAAATGGAAACGAAAAAAGATTTTTTATTTTTGTTTTGAGTATTTGTTTTTTTGATTTATTTTAAATTCACAAAAAATATTTCTTTTTTGGTCGTATGAGGTTCGTTGAAAAAGTTATCAGCCTTCAAAAAATGATCTTCCAAAAAAAGATATATCGCTGGCGACACGGATTCTTGGACTCACAGGTGTCTGAAATCAAAAAGAAAAAAGTTCTTGTTCACTATGAACTTCATTATCGTGTGAACTACGATCTTTAAAAAACTTAAAAAAATAAAATAAAATTTGACAGAATGGCGGACGTTCAGAGATGTGGTGGTACGTGTGACATGCTCTCAGGCTCTTCTCACATGGGCGTATGGATGTTATACGCTACCGCGGCTTCTTTTGCATCTGCAGCAAAGATATTATTATACCGTTTTATGCCGTCGTGAGCACATGACTCGACCGTCTGTGATTTGTCATCAGTTCGTAGACAGTCCACCTCCTATCGAGGGCCGATTTGTTTTTCTCTGCGTTTTACGCTGCCACTACGCGAGTTGCAGGTGCAGCATTATCCCCTTTGCAAAACTTTTAACTGCGTTCCAACAGTCATTTGATGCAGACATGTTATTGATTAAGCTGTCTGGACTCAGCTGAACTCCCGAGACTAACTCAAGCGTTCGGCGTTCTTCGTTGAAACGATCACAGAAGAAGAACAAGTGCTCCGCGCTTTCTATTGCATTGTTGCAGCTTGGACAGAACAGAGTGCCCTCCATGTGAAAATGATGGGTGTACTCCAAGAAACATCTGTGACCGCTCAATATTTGGGTTAAATAATGATCTACGTCGCCGTGTCTTCTGGTCACACATTGGCTAATTTTGGGGATAGGTCTGTAGGTCCAATGTACATTAACAGATGAGTCCCATTTGCTTTGCCACTTTTCTAACAGATGTAGACGTTCCGCAGCTGTCGCTTAAGTTGCCGGCTTTACTCCTTGTTTGTCATGAAGCTATCCTATTTCCTCCACAAGTATATATATTAGGAGCTTTCCAGCGATGGACGCTATTCCGCGTCGTCTGATACGGTCCTTTATGCGCACACTACTCTCAGTGCATTTCGTCGGTAGACTTGAGCTACGGGTCTAACATTCGATGGCTTAGCTCCGGCGCACATAGCAGCAGCATACAGGATGATTGAATCCACCACCCTTGCCAGGAGGTGCCTTCTAGCGCCTTGCGGTCCGCCTATATTTGGGAGAATTCTTGTAAGGGCACCGTTGACTGTCGCTGCTTTGGAACCCACAGTTGCTAAGTGTTGCTTAAAACAGAGCCGTGCATAAATCATTACGCCTAGATAATTTATTGCCTCTTGCGAGAGTATTTCATGACCACCTATCCCCAATTTCATAAACTCTTTTTTCGCGCAGTTACGACGGCCGCTTCTGTGTTTTATACTGCCAATTTCAGCCCCGCTGCAGAGAGTCATACTTGGCTTCTAGCTGCTGCATCATTACACTTCTCCTGAAGGTGGTCTAGCTTCTTGTCCGTGACCACGAGATCGATGTCATTGGCGTAGCCTACCAGAGTTGCTTTACCAGGCAATTTTAGCCTGAGTACTCCATCGTACATGACATTCCACAGTGAGGGTCCAAGAACAGATCCCTGAGGAACGCCACCAGTGACTGTAGTATATGTCTTTAAACCGTCATCCGTATCATACTGCAAATTCTATCCCTAAAGTAGCTTCGTATTATGCGCATTAGATATCCAGGGACTTGGACATTTCTTAAAGACAGCAGAATGTTTGACCACCTCGCCGAATTGAACGCATTTTTGACGTCAAGCGTGATAATTGCACAGAACTTCATGAGTGTGTGTCTTCCGCTAATAGCGTCGCGACCTATTTTTGTCACCGTTCTACTAGCATCCCCAGTTGATCTAGTCCGTCTGAAGCCAAATTGTTGTTTAAGTTTAAGTTTTTAGTAGTTAATTTTTACCCTAAATAATCCGCGAGCCCCTGCACTCTGCTCTGCTTTTGTGCAAATACTAAGTTGTTCAATAAGTTCTACGGTTCGATAACGCGTTGCTACTATACAAATTTTTGTTTTGTTATGTTGGTACACTCTTCATACCACCTTATGTGAAGTTTCATTCCAATCTGTAAATCGACGTCTCACAGTATTTTCTATAATGGAATAAAAAATAGTTTAAAAAAACTAAAAAACACGCTTTTATTGCCAATCGAACTAAAAAGTATAAAATAAATTTTAATGACAAAGAGACCTATACTGAAGTAATAGCAAATTGACTATGACTGATCCAACTACCTCAGAACAGAATTATAACAAAAATTAAGATACAAATAGAGTAATTCAAATTAGAATTAAAAGCGTGGGATGCATTTTGCTTGACTTTCATAACCCTCTGTACATAGGTAGTTGCCAATATAATGATTGTAATATTTACTATATCAAGCATAAAGGGTTTTCGCCATCTATTAGTACTGCAGAATAATGGATTGTTGAATTAAAACGTGGTCGTGCAAACCTTGAAGACAATCCACGTCAAGAACGTCCTAAAATGGCAATAGCTTCAGAAATCATAGAAAGTACCTCTGTACTCGTATTGGCAAATCATCGAGTGTTGTCTGAGGTATCTTATTAGGCAGTGTGAGCAATATTTTGACTGAAAGTTGTATGCACAATGGGCGCCACATTCGCTAGTAATGCAACAAAAGCATATAGCATAGAGTGTATTTTGTGCATCGGTTCATCACTAAGGATGAGACTTGGGTCAATCGCAATGATCCTAAGATCAAACAAGAGGCTGAAGAGAGATGTGAATTTGGTCCTTCGGTTCCGAGGCGAGTTCGAATTGGAGTTGGAACTCGGCCAAGAAGGTGATAGCTTAAGGTTTAGGGATGCGAAAAGAATTTCATTTGTCGATTACTTGCAAACTGTTAAAATAATAAATTCTGAATATTATTGTAACCTTTCAGATAAGATGAAGGAAAAATCGTGAAAGAGTACGCAGTTTGCAAAAGAAACAATTCTTTTTTACCAGGACAGTGCACCGCATCACAGGAGCATTTTGACAATGGCTAAAAATCCATGAATTAAAGTTTGAATTTTTGGCGTGGAAAACGCTTTTCATCAAATGATAAGGGCACAACAGGTGTGGAAGCCTATTTTGTAGTAATTCCAGATTTACACTTCAGGCATGGAACAAGTGTATTGATGTTCAGGGAGACTGTATTAATAATAGAGTGTTTTTCAAACCAGAAAATTTTGTTTTTCTTATCGAACCGCAGAACTTATTGAACAACCTAGTGTATGCATGCGCTTATCTGTACTCATTTACTTCAATAGTGTTTTTAATAATACCAACATGCCTTTTGCTTTGGTAAATGCTCTATTTTTGTTTATTCAACACATTAATAATTCACTGGCGCAGGTAGTTGTCATCAAAGCGGAAATGAAAAATTAATGAAGGGCGACTCGATGAATGATCAACGACCTGTGATGTTGTTAAACTTTCTAAAAATATAATATTACAAGAGTAGAACATTTTGTAAATTTTAATTATGCATCAACTTTCTTGATAAAACTTTTCCAACATTTTTTTTTTTGTTTGATGCTCACTCCTAATGCGAGCTGGTATTAGTGCTATTTTTGTACTTGGTTTGCGTGACGATTCTTGGCAGCAATGAGCAATTGGAAATTATTGATTGACACCTTGTGGCATGCGACACGACAGCATGGCTAGGAAGTTTTGCGGTAGTAAAAAATGAAATTGTGCCATGACGGCACTGTGTATTTGCATGAAAATACTGTTTTTTTAACATTCTATTATTACGAAAATTGAAAATGCTTCGAAAGTGTGAGAAAAGTTAATTAAAGGTAATTACGTTTTAGCCGTTTATTCTTGCATTCAACTAAAGAGAGCAAGAAAAGTTTCGTAAGGTCTTAAGAGTTTTGATAAACTTTTCATTATAAAAATAAATAAGACATTTACTGATATCTTGAAGAGATTAAAACGATTTGACTGCAAGATACTTTATCCAAGTATCGTTCACGCTCAAGTGCTGTCTATGTGACCACTGTTGTGTGTTCCAGGCGGAGGTAGGTGCTGCTTCGTTAAAACAGTGGGTTGGCTGCTCACTTGTGCAACAACTGCAGCTCGAGGGAGTTACTAAATATAACAAAGTGTCAGCTTTGGATTGTTGAGTTTTGTTTTATTTCACGTACGTTTGCGGCATCTGTCTGAAGGACGATGCGAAATTTTCTCAGCTTTTGCCAGGCTAAGATTTAGACATCTTTACGCTCACGGTTTCGATAGTATGCGTGAAAAAAATAGTAAAGTGTAAATAGTCATCTTTCAGCATTTCACCTCCTTATATATTCCTTATTTCCTGTGTCTCCGCCATCGCCTCACCGCTTTCAAAGGTAGTACATTAATTGCTCATCCAAATAAGTTCTCCTAATGGACAACCATATCGAATAACCTATCTCGTCATAACATACTTCTTAGAAATGACGCCAAGCCTTCACAATCAGTTCTTAACCAAATTACAGCCAGATGCCAGACTTTGTTCAACAGACATCAGATTGATTGATGCTTTCTTGCTTTGATTCTGAGCCAGAACCAGCTGCTGATTAATAATCATTCTTAAAAGTACCCTAACAATAGGCTGCACACTATTTCTGACCTTTTGCAAAGCTTTCATTTTACGCTTCGCGCATTTCTTTGCTGGTAGAAAAATGTGAACGAGCAGCAGACTTCGCTTATATTCGTATGTATGCTGGTATGTTTGTAACTTAGCGCAAGTGTCTCGTGATTTCCGCTTGTAAAGGAGTCCGTGAACGTGGGCAGCATGTTTAGCGCGTAGTCACCTGCAGGTATCTTGTGTCATTTCCCTTTGCTGCAGAGCTAATAGTCACGTATTGCTGGCACGACAAACAGCTACGTCCAATGCAGTGATCGGCACTAAACTTGACTCACATATTATTGATGGAAGCCATTTCAGTTTAGTGAGAGAAATAAAAGCTTGTAGAAAAATTCCTTTAATCAGTTCGTTTTATGGCAACGGTCAAGTGTGCTAAATTTAAACAGCTTTGGAGTGGCAAAGTGGAAATGGGGAAGGGGATAAATTTAATTACGATGAAGGGAAGGAAAGTTAATAAATTATGTTTACTATACTAAAACTGTAGTCACGTTTGGAGAGAGTAAATGTAACAGAATTTAATAAGAGCATTTTTAAAATTTTACATGCTTTTCTATCCGTTTTAGGACGCAAATTTCCATAAAGAATGAATTAAATTTGACAAAGTTTGCACTGATAGCTACAACAAATTTTTAACCAGGTTATTTTGTATATTGATAACTTACGCTTACGCCGGGCAACCCTAAATGATATTAGCATCGTATTTAAGCTCAGCCGTATTTGGGTTCTAGGGCACACAGATTTTGAAGGAAATTGTAAAGCCGATGAGATAGCCAGGAAAGATACTCTTCAACTGCTTACTGATAAAGGTACCATTGGGTTACCTATAGCCACGAGTAAACTAATAATCAAAAACAACGTTAGAGAGATGAAGGCTCAGGCATAACAGCTAGGATACTATAGGCGAAACAAACAAGAAAAATACAAAGGAGTTGCTTAGCTTTTCAAGAGATGATATCTCGAAGGTCGTGGCTTGATAACTGATCATTGGCGTTGCAGACTAGAAGTTTTCTCATGAATATTGTAGAGTTGTAGAGATGAGGAAGAAACACCTGAGCACGTCCTGTGCAAAATCAGAGCAGCTTGTTCCGATAAATACTTTTTCAATTATCTTACAGAGCTGTCTGGTGTGATGATGGGACCAATCCTGCGCTTCATAAGTGCCGCATAATGGTTTCACGAAGGAAAGTAAATGAGGTTCCCGTGCAGCACAGTGGTATTCCAACGGACCCACCATAACCTAACCTAACCTAACTTCCGCTTAGGATGGTACTGACTTCGAAATAACTGTAAAGATCTTATTTTTATTGTAGTGGCTTCATCAGTAATATCTTACAATCATTAAAATCCCGATAGATTTCTATACTAATAAACACCCAGCATGAAATATCTTCAGGAAAGTGCAGTGCAGTAAAATAATTATAAACCGCGAAACTAAAGCCTTTTCAAAAAGGAATGAGAGCACAAGGGCTGCGTTATGGAAACAAAATTATAATTATGCGTTATGGACACAAGTACGCGTGGGTATAAAAGTTTGTGCGCTTTGGGCACGACGAATGCGCACACCTCCCGGCAGGCAGCGCCAACTTACACAGATTCCTTGGAGTTGCTTACATTGCGACTGTTGAAAGAAAGTGGACTTCTCAGTTTGATCTTAAGTTCAAGTAGGAGTCGAGGAAGTGAATAAAAAAGGGGAAAGAGCCGCCAAAGAAATTGAAAATTAAAAAGAACGGCAAGACTTTGACCACCGTTTTCTGAGCTGCAGAATAGTGAAAGAATTTCATTTATTTATTACCTACCTAAACGAACTACATTAAACGCCTAATATAATCTAATTTACTGAGTCAAATTCACTGGAGCAGTTCTACAGAAGAGGAGTGACAAGTTGACAAAAAGAGTTTACCAGTCAATTTGTTCGTTCACACAGTGAGGATGCGAGGGATAGGATGGCTACGGCCCACAGTAGTTTCTGGGCGGAAAAAATTCCAAATGATGAAAATTAACAAAAATATTTTAAAAAATTTTTTCTGAATAGCTAATTTAATGAGGTTTCTGAAAAAAGGAAATTCATTTATTTATATGATATGTGCTGCGCAGGAAAAATCGCCAAAGTTGTACTATTGCTAGCAGCAGGTTTTTCTGAATATTTTTCATAAAAGGTTGATTAATAAGTTCCTTAGCTGGATGAACAATATTTAAAATCTTTTATGATTTTTATATTAGGTATGGATAGTACCTTAGATAGAATATATAGTATCGTTCCTCCAGTTATCATGGTCTTAGTAGAACATAAATCAATTAATCGAAAGAAAATATGTAAAAGAGTATGCGATTAGGAGGTCTATAAAAAAAGCTCCACTCTTTTCCAAGCTGAGTACTATATTTTAGTATTAAGTACATTCTGCGCAATCAGATAGATGTAAAATCAGCTGCCACCAGCTGCCACCTTGGCCGTTTGAGGTCTTTAAATGTTCGTATTAGCTCAAAATCTTGATGAAATCAATTGTGTTATGTACTGTGTAAAAGCACTTGTTGATGAAATACGAAGTAGCATTTGGAATAATAAAAAAATGTTTTTGAGAATAAAGTCAAGGAGTTGAAATAAATGTCATTAAAAAGTGTAGCCACCGGCGAATCGCAGCGTTATCTTGGAGAGTTCGACAAATATAATTTAGCTGCCTTTATTCGAAATTAGCTAGAAAACATTCTTCTAATTGCATTTTGCTTAATTTCATATTTCATTTAAATAATTTGTTTTACAAGTATATTGTGTACTGGTTAATGAATAAATATTTTCTATCTTATCAAAGTTTCAACCCTGACATTAATTTTTAGCTTTTTAGACAACATTTTGTAATGGGTTCAGTCTCTGATTAATGCAGCTGGATTTACTTTGATGCCATCTTTTTTTGTGTAAGTTCATTGACATACTGCACATACTAGGAAAATACTCGCTCCTTCTTACAAACCAAACATTCCGTAGATTCTATACGAGTATACTTATTTAAATAATTAGAATTTATTGAATTACTTCATTGAAATGGAAAATTTTTCGATTTCCTATAAAATTTTGTATAAAAAGATCATTGATAATAATCGCGATCTTGATAAATTACAGTTATTCTTTAAAAATACTTACCCTAACGTCAGCGATTCTCAAATTCAAAAAGTTTTATTTCAAATAAAACAGCGATTTTTACCACACTTCAATAAAAAATGGAATACTTGTAGCAGGACAAAAGCCAAATTTGAAGCTAAGTATAGTAGTTGGCTTGAAGGAGTTTTTCACTTCAATTTAGATGTAGAGTGTGCTTCTGTTTCAAAAAAAATTACAAAAAGAGTCGGTAGACCTCAAAAAAAGTTTGAGAATTGCTGTACGCGTGCTAAACGATATAAAATAAATCAAGTTCGTTCATTATATTCCGATGAGCAAATTAAAAGTGCTGCTAAATCACGCACAAAGGCTCCAAAAATGCACCATATCGACGCTGACAAAGCACTTGCTATATTTATACAAACGGAAATGTCGAAATACCAATACCAAGTTTTGAGACAAGGTTTAAAAAAAGAGGGCCACGACATTCTTCCTCCTTATAGTAAGATTTTGGATGCGAAGAAAAGGTGTTATCCTGAAAGCATGACAATTACGGATACTTCAGCGTCTATTGATTTACAAGAACTTATAGACCACACAGCAAAGCGGCTGCTTCATTCGATGACTGAGGATGAAATCGCTGAAATTGACGATGAATCATTAATAATGTATTCTAAATGGGGTTGTGATGGTGCGTCTGGACAATGCGAATACAGCCAAAAACTTGGTGATAAAGAGTTATGTGATTCTAATCTATTTATGACATCAATAGTGCCATTAAATTTGTCCTGTCGAATAAACAACAACGTAGTATGGAAAAACGAACGTCCTTCTTCTACGAGATATTGTCGATGTATCCAATTTCAATTCGCAAAGGAAACCCCTGAAAAGACTGAAAAAAATAGAGTAGATGCGGAAATCGCACAAATACAAGATTCAGTTGTTGATATACGAAATCGAGTTTTTAAAGTTCGGCATGAGTTTTTCTTTACAATGTTGGATGGCAAAACGGCTCAAGCTGTAACCGAAACTCCTGCATCTTCTTCTTGCTTCATATGTCTCGCAACCACATCTCAAATGAATTGCTTAGAAAAAATTAAAGCTCGGCCTATAAATCCTGAAGCTATCAAATTTGGTATGTCTCCTTTACACGCGCGTATCAAATTTATGGAATACATTTTACATATATTGTTGCCTGCGGACAAGCCTCGTCGATTGGAATGGGGCCCGTCGAATATGGGCAACCCTGTATGTATCTTAGGCCATGAAATTATCAGTGACTCTCAGATTTATAAGAATATATCAGGGATATTGGCGACAAAGACTCCTGGAGAAAATGAAACATGGAAACATGCAACATTATTCCACAAGGTAGCATATTTGTGATGCTTTCGGCACTTGAAATGAGGGTAAGGCTAGAATAATAAATAATGTAATTTTAATTTGAAGAATATTTTTCTTTCAAAACTTGAGCACAAACGAACAGCTTTTCAATTTTCATAAGAGAAGCCATATAAACTACACAAGCGTGGGCGTGCATATTAGTAATTAGAAGAGGCAAGGGCGGAATCAAAAACATATGTTAAGAGCGAGAATCCTTTGAACCAATGCAGTAGGGTGAGATATTATTCTCCGCTTACTTGTACCAATAGAAAAAGTTTTAAAGTAAACCACGCATTCAAGTATATTCCGAAACGGAGGAGGGATTAACGACACTCGCTAATTATTTTAGCTGTCGCCTCTCTAACGGTGACTGACGGCACGAGCAAGATAAAAACTCCGCATGATTGTACAAAACAAAAGAAATGCAAACACTAAGCAATTTTTATGTGATTTATCAAACATTTGATTATGATTCATTACAAGAATTATGAGGGTAAATAGAATGCGAAAAATGTATTAGTCAAGCAAAGAGCAAGAAAAGGGAAACTATGAAAAGCAAAAAGAGCAAAAACACGTAATTATAGGGTATTTCATGCGTCGGCAAAAAACGAAAACATACGCTTTACATATATTTAGCAAGCATGCAAGTAGTATGCACACATACCTACACATAGACGAGCCACTCATAATAGTTCAAGCTCATTATTCGCGCTTTTCTCATTGTGTTCTATTATACTTTTTACTGCATGGTTATTATTGTTGGTGCACACGCTAGCTGAGTGGGTTGGCTGGCTGGCTCGTTCCGATTGGATTGTTGGACGGAAACGGAAGTGTGCTTACAATGCTGACATTCAACAACTGTAACAGCAACAGCAATTGTTATAATAAGTCCATTACATACCTGTGCGTAGCGCACACTACATACGTACAACATATCCACTACATATGTATACACGTATATCCCTATCTGCCGACATACGAAAATAATCCTATATGTAGATGCATGTTTGTAAGCGGGTGTGCACGTACGTATGAATGTGCCTAAGTGCTTGCCGCCCGCTAAGTTGGATGCACAAGCATGTAATTGCTTCCGACTGTCGGCATTTGCATGAAAAATTACTCGCTTTCAGTTACGCACAGCAGGTGGGGCAATTTGCTAACTACAAACACATGAACCAATTCATAGAAAAAAAGAGTTTTTTTGTCGTATTGTATTACCTCTAAGAATATCCAAGAGTGTAAAATTGGCGAGCTCAATAGAGGCATTCATACGAATATTTATATACATATATTCTTCCAAACACGTTTTTTGTTATATTCGATTTAGTACCATAAGATACCCTTGAAAATTAAATAAATAGTTGAGTAAATATTTTTATATCCGCGCACATTTGTTTATAAGGGTATTCTAATTTTGTTCACATAACGGTTGTATGAAATAGTAAAAAGGAATCTAGATCGATATAGACATATTGGATGGAGAATAAGTTCATAGCGTTTTTATATATTTCCTTTTATTTTACGATTGGTTTGCTGTTTGGCAAAGGATAAGTCTTCATTTGATATAACTCTTTCTGCTCTACAAAACTATTCTATTATTCTATAATTCTATTTTGAGTTTTTTCATTTTTTCCGCTCTTCTTTGCTGTTCAGCGAAGTCAAAAAGCTGTCAAAGCAGTGTCCTGGACATTTGCGACGTGTGTGGAGAAAGTGTCATAGGCGAGTCTACAACACGAAAATGGTTTTTAAAGTTGAAAAATGGTGACTTTGACACGTCCGGCAGCGGAAGGCCTTCTGCATTCGATGAAGAACGCTTCAAATCACTTTTGAAGAAGAACGGTCACCAAACCAGTCATGAATTGGGGGAAAAAATGTAGTTGAAATTCACTAAAAAATTGGGAGCCTGAGTGCATCACTTGCTCACCGAAAAAAACAAAGAAAGTTGCCTTCAAATTGCTTCTAAGCATCTCGTCCGGCATCGAGCAACAGGTGGTCATGTGCAGCGCTTTTTGTACTACATCGTGACGGGAGATGAGAAATGATGTCCACATATCAATATGAAGCAAAGAAAGGCGTGGGTGGCTTCAGGAGATACGCCAAAGCCGAGAATCAAGACCGTTCTTCTCCGCTCCCTTCAAACCATATGAAGAGCGTTACCTTCAATAACAAAGAGGGCCTTAAAAATTGGCTCAACAACTTCATTGACATCAGACCAGACGATTTTTAATGGAACGGCATCAACAAATTGGTCGAGAGGTCGGAAGAGGTGGAAAACAGCAACGGCGGATATATAATTGATTAACTTATTGATATAATTATTGCTTTTGGTTTAAATAAACGTCTTCGGTAAAAATGGTACGAATTATTTCCCCAGTTTTTATTTCGTTCTCGTTTTTTTTACCAATTACATCGTCAGATGGCGCCTTACAACACAAGAAATGCCTACTAGTCGAGGCAGATGGTGGCGTTAATCGGTATTAACAACTTAATTCGGAATTATGTTAGGAATTGCGAGTAAATGCAACTAATGCGAATGGACAACTAGACATCATTTTCATAATTTAATCGGATTGGGAAATTTTCGATAATAACTTTGCCGAAAAATGACAGTTAATATCTAACATGAATGAAAAATTACGAAACTTTTAAGTCTTTTAAATTTTCTTAATCAAGAAAAGACTGAATGCAATGATAGTTTGCACTAGCACGTTCGAAATTGTATCAACTGTTTTGATATTCCGGAGCAGTTTGCGAAATTGCAGTTTAAAATTTTTTTTTAATAAATAATTATTTTTTTGTATCGGGGCAACTAATATCTGTATTTGTTGCCTGCTGTTCATCTTTTACTGACAAAGATGTCCAATAAACAAATCAGCTGTTTATTAGACTGCATAACAAGCGCCTACGCCGCGGTATTTTATAGCCTCAAAAGCATGAAAGCTTGGCAAATAGATCCTCTTGATTCATTAAAATTTGTTTGTGCTATAAAAACTCATCGATTAAGAACTGTGTGGTATTTCTTGGTAGTGAAAGAAAACTCTAAACTATCATTTCCAGCGAGATTCATTGAAAATTCCTAATCTTCTTCTTGATTGGCGCGATAACCGTTTCCGCGATTTTGGCCGTTTTTTCATCCGAGGCTTCTTTTGTTTTTCATTGGGTAAGGATTTTTATGTGGCGGATCCCAAACTCAGCGCGCACGCAGATTATCGTGGATTGATTCGCGTTTGGACCATATGCACAAGAATCGTTCTAGCTACTTCCATGGAAATGGTAACCAGGTACTTCCTGCACTTGCGTGGACTTCTACACACGGAACCATCCTCCACACATGAAACCGTTCTCTTAAATTGCTAATACTTGCTCATAAAAAAGCGATTAATGCATTGTACAAACACTCATATACAAAACACAATAACTACACCCTCTAAAAATTTTGTATAATCAACTCGAATTGTACCACATATCGCAATGCCTGATCATTATTACCCATATTATCTATACTGTGGCCAAGCCATATTGAACTACTACTTGTTCGGTTTGCAGTAGACCAGCTGATGTGATATTTTTTCTATTTGTTTGGGTTTATTTGTTTCTAAATTTTAACATTCTCGCAATCAAAAGCACACTCAGAACACATTGTACTTGTTGTTTTTGCTCTACTGCTACTACTTCTTCAGTGTACCCTGACTGTGACCTATTTATTTGTAATTCAATCATACCTTTTTTCTTCCATCATGTCTGAAATAATTTTGAGTTTTTATTGTCAAGTAGCGTGTCAAAACATACATACAGACATATGCACACATACACTATATCTCACATTTACTTCACAAATATATTTTTAATATTTCTGTCTCGTACTTAATAAATTTATTTCCCAAAAACAAAAAAGCGAACATACAAAAGCTTTAATAATCAATATTTAAGCCCCAAACTAAAAAATTGTGAGCCATTCCAGCAAGCAGCAGAAATCTCACTTTCTTTTTGGACATTACCGCCGGAAAAAAGTCCCCAGCCGCAAGCATGTATATCCAGTCGCCCACTGCGGATAGTTTGAACGCTTTTGGTCACAATTTATTGGAATTGGTGCATAAATATTTGCGCATCATATTCATTTACAGTTACTTGCTGGTTTTGTTGTGGTCAGTTCTCCTCCGGCCGGGCATCGACATCGATGTACGTTGGGTGCCCAAAACGTTTTTCACCTCGGCCAAGCAGATCACCTGCATCATTCGTATGCATCACAAACCGCTCGCTCTATTGGAATCTGGATTTTTTAGCATAATCGCAATGTTTGGGTACTTTTGCGGTTGTGGCGGCGTAGCTGCGTTAAATCGTCATCTCTACGGCGATACATTGGCCACATTCGAACAGGCTATGATGGGTGTACGCCAAAAGTATTACTGGATTTGCTTGATACCGTGGATAGTTACCTTCGCGCAGAATTGGTTGCATAATCTTGGACAAGTTTTATTGTTATTCAGTGGCTACGAAGTGTATGAGGCACACAATATATACTCGGCAATGATTTTGTTGTTGACCTACTTTATGGTGCAGATTTTGCTTGCCAGCGAAGTGATTTTTATGGCATTGTACGGTTGGTGTGCCATGAAAAATATAAACGAGGAGAATGCCGAATGGGAACGTAAGAAGAAATCATTTTTCAGTATGGATATTTTAGATTCAGTATTCGGTACGATGAAATGAGTGGCATTATATATTATCCAATGAATAAAATTGTACCCATTTCGCATTTTTTAATGAAATGTTTCTACAAATCCACAAATAATATAAGATTTCATTGAAGTGTTCGATCTCTATAGATAAGTGTAATGATAATGAAGGAGTCCAAGGCGCATTCATTAAAGGTGGTGGCACTCGACGAACAACAACGTTTTGTACGTTTGATTGTCGCAGCAAAGTAGAAAACAAAGAATGAATTCGCCTTGTTTCACTCTGTGCTGATAGCCGCATGGACACGGCGAAAGAAAAAAAAAACTTAGATTAAACTACTGATATATAACATGTATTTAAAAACAACTATAACATTGAATTCAAGAGATTTAAAAAGCTTCTCTTCAAAGCGACAATCGAGAACATAATCATTATGAACGGCATTTGATTCCCGTAAAGCACGAGTAATGGGAATAAGTTTTAAAGTTCTCCCCATAAAAAGGGTAGAGGTTCCTAAGAGATCGCTGCGAAAACACTAAATCGAATCTTTTCCAACAAGTAGGGACAATCAATTACAATTAAAATCGTCTTTTACTCACAATATTATTACTGGAGTAATTGATTGTCCCTACTTGACAGACATAGTATAGGCCTACAGATTTCTAAGGACTTGAGACTTATAAGCATAAAATGAGCAGAATATGATTGCATGTGATCAATAAAATTCAGAGACCGAAGGACATATTTGAGACACATTTTTTGCACACGCTGGATTCTATTGATAGCTTACTGACTACAGGGTATCCAAATAAAAACCGCATAGACCTAACAAATGATGTATTATGTGACTTAATGGATCAGAGAACTTAGTGGCATTCCGTCTGACGAAGCCCAATATGGAGAAAGATTTCGGAGTAATATAATTTATATGGTTATTAAAAGAAAATTTGTTATCAAAGATAACGCCAGAGACCTTAAACTCGCTAACACACTGCAGCACGAGTCGAGATACTGTACTTAGTGCACAAAATGTTACAATAGATTTGTTGGAGTAAGATATTTTAAAGCACTTGAATAAGTTCATCGAAAGACGTGAATCTTGGAACCACAAATAAAGCCTATCCATATCGGCTTGAAGTTTAATGGCATCCTCTTGAGTCTTGATCGCTGAGCAGATCTTAAGGTCATCAGTATAAAGAAAAAATTTAGCAATTGAGAAACAACATTTAATGACATTAATAGATAACACGGTCGCGGCCGCCGTAGCCGAATGGGTAGGTGCGTGATTACCGTTCGGAATTCACAGAGAGGTCGTTGGTTCGAATCTCGGTGAAAGCAAAATTAATAAAAACATTTTTCTAATAGCGGTCGCCCCTCGGCAGGCAATGGCAAACCTCCGAGTGTATTTCTGCCATGAAAAAGCTCCTCATAAAAATATCTGCCGTTCGTCGGCTTGAAACTGTAGGTCCCTCCATTTGTGGAACAACACCAACACGCACACCACAAATAGGAGGAGGAGCTCGGCCAAATACCTAACAGAAGTGTACGCGCCAATTATTTATTTTTTTTTAATAGATAACACAAATACGAACGTGTTCCTTGCGGAACACCAGAGTTGGCAGCAAAGGGATTAAATGAAATACCACCAGTTGTTACAACACAACGTCTATTGCTCAAATAAGGGTGTATCCATTGCAGGAGTGCAGAATGAAAGCCAAAACAAGCTAATTTATTACTGAATATTCTATGAAAAATCTTTGTCGACGACTTTCGAAAAGTCGGTGTAAATATAGTCGACCTGGAACCCAGCCGATAAATAATCAATGCAGTATTCGCTAAAACCAGGCAGATTAGATACTGCAGATCTGTTGGCAATAAACCCCTGCAGATTTGAGTAAATTAAAGATTTAACCGCAAAGCTCAATTTGGAATTGACCGCGTGCTCAAAAGTTTTGAAAACAGTCGATAGCTTTGAAATAAGCCTATAATTTCTAACGTCATTTTTATTGCCACTAAATTTCAGGGGATAGACCAAGACCGGACAATGTTTTATCAAAACTGCTGAAAGTCCATCAGCATCAGTTTGAGAGGAAGATTTCAATTTAAGTAAAGCAAAGAGCTCCAAAGTTCATGGTATAATCTAAGTCAGAAGAAAAGTCGCACGGAAGATCAAGTTTTTCGCCTACAAAATTAGATTTAAAAATATTAGGATAGAAATTTCTTCCCCTTTCTGTGTTAACCTCGTAACTTCATTTTTTTCGAAATTGAGATTTTTAGTGGAAAACACTCCTTAGCACTCCTGTTACGTAAAACAAAACATAGAATGTTCATAATCAGTATAGAATTTTTTTCAGAGCGTTTAGATTTTTCTCGTATCTACCAAAAACGTCATAAAACTTTTCATAGAAGTTAAGTAACTCTTAACATTTTTATCGATTTACTGAAAATTATGATTTTGTAGATACTAGGTTAACAGAGAAAGAGGACGATTTGCTGCTTACCCTATGCTTCGCCCCTGACTTGACGCATTATTTTGGAAAAATATTGGAAAACTATTTCCAAAACGTATGCTAAGCTCCCTGAACCATGCGTTGATTAAAAATAAGAAAATAAGTTTCCTATAGGGTGCATTTCCATCTCCAAGGTATTAATAATGTCGCAATGTTGCTGGAATCGCTGTTTTAGCTACAAAGCTATGATTACCGACTTTTTGTGGGCTCCAGGTGAAGCTATGAACTTGGATGATCTTTGATTTCAGCAGCATAATTTGTCAAGTCACAAACTTCATCAAAAAGTCAAATGTTTTGTACTCTAAGTTCAAGCCAAGGCGAGTCCATACATGCTAATATCAAGAGAGCAGTTGATTTGTTTTTTCTTCTGCCATAAACATAAGGATGACAGCACAAAATGATGATGATGGTTGATGAAAAGCGCTATCATTTGCACCAGCGTCGCATGCTTCAAGCTCCGACTGTATGACAGCTACTCAACGTAGTTCGTCTTTTTCTTTTTATTTTCTACTTTAAGTTTTTGTGAGTTTTGGAGGTAAAAAATTGATTTTGGCCTACTGCAATCATCTTGAACTCATGCACTTTTATTCAGCAAAAAATTATTCTGTTTAACTATTGTATTATGCAAGTCATTCTATTCAGTTCTGAAATATTGTTTGTGATGTTTTATCAACTAGCTGAGCATTCCAGTCTACGGCATAGATACTAGCCTACCAAAGCGTAAAGTGCAATCGAAAGTTTTCTGGCTT